>JAHUTJ010025422.1:0-26232 GCA_036250325.1 Characodon lateralis
AGGGGGCCGAATAATATTGCACGCCCCACTTTTCAGTTTTTTATTTGTTAAAAAAGTTTGACACATCCAATAAATTTCATTCCACTTCACAATTGTGTCCCACTTGTTGTTGATTCTTCACAAAAAACTGGAATTTTATATTTTTATGTTTGAAGCCTGAAATGTGGTAAGAGATTGACCAGTTCAAGGGGGCTGAGTACTTTCGCAAGGCACTGTACATCAGAAACACTCTGCTTCTTAACTCTCCTGAAAACTAAACGTTTTAATCAATCTGGGGTTAGGAAACATTTTTCTAGACATGAATCATTATATCATGCAACATATAAACAAACATTCATTCATTCCAACAAAGCAAAGACAAAGCATCACCGACATACAAATGGCCAAAAGTTCATCTTTGATCTGATTGTAAATATCACATTTACTAAGTGACTCACTGAAGCTTCGGGAATTTAAATAAATTTTTAACAATCTCTTTTCAAAAATATGTTTTCTCAGCAATATATAATAAAATCCCAGCGAGAAATAAATATGCCGGATATGCCAATTTCATCAGCCGGAAGTCATGACCTTACTTAGCTGTTCCACACCAAATACTGTAATGTAACAGTTAAAAACAATGTAACAGATGATAGAGAAAACTGAACAGACTGAAAAATATGACCCAAACAGAAGATATCTCCGCAACACCAGGATAGACTAATTTAAACTTTTCTGCCCTCCAACAGACTCCAAGTATACAACAAAGTATATTTAAAGGCTAAAAAAGTGGTTTAACATAAAAAAAAAATCACCAAAGAGAGTCTCTGAGGGGTGCAGATATTTATTTCTCCTTTTCAGAGCATCCAGGAAAACCTTTGCCTCTCTGGAATACTTTCCAGCACCATGAAAACTACAAAATAGACATAAATGGATGCTCATTCAGTGTTTGTTAAACAATGTTCTAAACATAACTGTGTTGGGATTATGAATCTGAGAATATCATTTAATATTTAATATTTTATCAAATAATATTTTGGTCTGTTAAGGGTTGTCTTGTGAATATCAGCCCAGTAAGGCGATGGTATTGGGACAAAATAGAAAGGTGTGAGATGAGCTCTGACATTATTGAACAGTATAAACTCTGCACACACATGGAATAAATTCACACAATTTCTTAAAATACAAGAATTTATTAACAAAAATAAGTCAACTCAAAGTCAAACATATTTCAATCAACAAACTCTTTACTATGCTAAAACAANCACACACATGGAATGAATTCACACAATTTCTTAAAATACAAGAATTTATTAACAAAAATAAGTCAACTCAAAGTCAAACATATTTCAATCAACAAACTCTTTACTATGCTAAAACAATTCAACTAATCTACCAAGCAGAATTAAAGAATAGGGAAGATTAATGGGCTATGTACAATATAAACAAGTTGATTAAAGATTGGAAATGATGACCAAAAGAGTGATGCAACATTACCATGCAATGTTTATGTTTGAGAACCAAGGATTATCTTGAAGAATCTGGAAATGAAGTTAAGTTAGTCTTGGAACCAACTTAAGAATTAATCAGCAACATTTAGACAACCCTGCACAATGCAAAATCAGATAAAATATTATTTTAATGAAATAATATTTTAAAGAACGATCTGCTGAATAATACCAACCTTCTGAATGCCTAATTCTGAACGGTGTCTAATTAGCTGCTTTCATTTATTCAAACAACATTTGAAGAAATATTATTAAGGGGATATTTTGGAAAAGAGCCAAATCTTTCTGGAGAAATGGGCTTAATGGTATTTACTTAGTTATCTAATCTAGTAAATGATGTTCAGGGACTATTATTCACTAGCTTGAAAACTAACAACCTTTCTGTTAAATACTCTTTAGTAGCAAGCACGTGTTCTTACCGGTTAGCAGTTGAGCTAAAACAGAAGCGGATAGCTTAGCACCAGAAACAAACACATACCTTTAAAATACATCGGTTAATATAAGGGTTAAAATGCATAAACGCGGACGGCGCGTTATGAGCAATCTTCTGTGTTTAAAATCACCCTTCAAGTAAAGTTTGACTTGACTTAAAAACACTCAAACACAGAACACAAACCGGACACGTGTGCTGCAGATAGCCTGCTAGCACTGAGATAGCCGAGTTTCACAAAAACAAACTTCATAAATGAAAATGTTCAAATTATTTCATCCTAACTGTTAATCTGCCCAAACCTAACCTCTGACCATGTCGAGGAAATGTTGTCCAAGGGGTGATGAAGTTTGAAGAAGGTATCCACAGTGAACAAAGGGTTAGCTTCCCGCTAACATCCTCAGCTTCTCATGATCAGAAGGTGCGTTCGTTCTGTGAACAAAGGGTTAGCTCCGGAGCTGTAGCTAGGCGGCCCGTCCTGTCCGCTGCAGTCTCTGCTGTCTTCCTTCCAGACTGGGAGACTGCGTCTTTTCAGGGGGTTCTCTTGAACACCGTTTGCGTCTGCGGGGGCTCGGAGAGACAGTCAAGCAATGCTTGTACCTTAATTACCCCCGTTCATGAATGAAAATACCGGATACACAGACAGTATTTCATTCGTACTTAACTTTGCATANAAGGCGGTTTCTTTCGAACACCGTTGCTCCTACAGGGCTCGGAGAGACAGTCAAGCAATGCTTGTACCTTAATTACCCCCGTTCATGAATGAAAATACCGGATACACAGACAGTATTTAATTCGTACTTAACTTTGCATATGATCGATGATCGTATGACATCCTTGGATCCAGTTGAAGAGTTTATGTCTGTTTGCCAGCAAAGAGACATCAGCGCGCTTTGTCCCCCTATCTGGTCCCTCTGGAAGGCCGTGTCCGGATGTAGCAACAGCGGTGCTTTTATTCGAGTAGTGGCGTCACAGGAAGTCCGCAGTTATCCCGTTTCCTGGCTGTGCCTGAAGAAGGTTAATGCACTTTATTTTGAAAGTTCCATAAAAGTTCATACCGGAGATTAATGTTGAAATCCATGGCTGTGGGTCCCAACAACTTATTCACACCTGGAAAATCCTGACTAAAAATTCCATACTTTTCTAGACATTTCCAGACAGTGCTTTTGTAACTGTTTAGCTTACAGTGCACATTTCACTACTTTCAACTATTTCTGTTTGAATTGCTGCATGACAAAATTAAATTTTTCCTTCTATTAAACTGAGCCAGGCAATATCCTGAATGTTCAGTTTTTCACAGAAAGTTATCTGATAATACTGTTAGTTTCTGTCTTGTCTTGTTATGTTAGGTTTCTTGATTTATTTAGATAATTAGAAATTACATTAGAGTGGGTACTAACAGGATAGTCCCAGATTCTGTTGTTGACTTGCTCCAATAAAATATCATCATTGCTCCTTTAAATCATATGCAGTGATTGCTACCTGAACCGCAACTTACCATTCAGGCACATTTTTAAAAGATTTTGAGGTTGAAAAAATATTTAATCAGATGAATAAACCTTGATAAATAAATATGCATTAACATAACCCATCATTTGAAATACAACAAATCGTCCCTGTCCAATACTCACACAAACCTGTCACTGTTTAACCTATTTCACTTCTCCAGGTGCTCCTATTAAAGTCAGTTACCTCCCCTTATTTTATCAACATACACGCTGTTCAGGCTGTGCCCGTGATAGTAGTTGAATACATTCAGAAACACCAGGAGGACTGACATCTCAATAGGATCCCTATTCCCTCACTATCAGCTTACAGCCTATAATTATGGCCAATCATCTTGGATCAAGCTTGTCGGTCTGAACAGGCCAGAGTAACATCTGCTGCTTGGACCGCCAGGCTTAGGAGGACTTTCATACTGAAAGGTGAGTTAATTGTGACTGAGGACGGGAGAAGGGAGGGTGACATTACCAGATACTAAAGCCCATTCACAAGATGTTTTTCTTTTCTTTCTAAAAGCAGGTGCTCAGAGGTATTTCTTGTCAAGCATATACCGGTGATGGATCAGAAGAGCTGTAGAACATTGCCATAAATGTTTGGGTTTTATTTTCAGGACTGTAAATTAAAATTCATGTGGAAATTCTACTGTTTTCAGACCAAAGTAGGATGGACTGTCCTGTACTAAAATTTAATTATATAAAACTAGCTTGAGTATTAGAATTGTTTTCTGAGCTGTTTACAAATTGACCAAGTTTTATTCTCCCAAATTTTCACAGGAAAACAATTCCTTAAATCATTGAAAGCTAACAGGCTTTGTCTTGATTTTAGGGAATCAACTCACAATGTTCCCTGGTTGTTTCATTTATTTAATTATTTTTTTGTCTTTTTATCTATCTTTGGAATTCAAAAAGAAAGTAAATGGTGGAATACTGCAATTCATTACTATTGCCGTGTGTCAGATGTTAAAGTTTTCATATGGCTCTGTGCTAAAACCCATGTTTAAAACAATATAGAAATATAATACCAAATGTGTGTTTTGCTTATATGTTTCGCGGGGGAGCTGGTGCATATTGCCAGCGGTCTACTGGCGAGAGGCAGTTCACAACCTGAACAAGTCAACAATCCATTGTAGGGCAACAAACAGGACAAACATCAATTGACATACCCATTCACACCTATGGGCAATTTAGGTTTTCTTGTGATGGTAAAATATTTTAAACTGAAATATGTTGAGATGTTTTTTTTTTCTAGTTTAATTCTTATTATACATACCAATGCACAGATCAGGCATCCCCAAAACAGCGGCATGGACTTCACTAGAGCTCTGAACGTCTGCTGTATGGTGTTAGCAACAGGTCCTCTAAGTCCTGCAACCTATGAGGTGTGACCTTATTGCTTGCACTGATTTGTCAAAACCTTCAAGGAGTTCTGCTTTTATTAAGGGTCTACCGCAGGGATGGGCAAACTGTGGCCCGTTTAGGTTTTTAATCCGGCCTGCCAAAGATGAGTTTCTCTACTGTGTTGTGAAAAAAATGCATTTGGAAAATAATTTGAACAATAAGCCTTGCATTTTCATGCTTTACTATCTATTAAAGGACAGAACCTTTTTGATGTTATGGCTTTTACATGTCATTTATAATAGTTCACACAAATACTACATCCATCTTCTCCTGGCCCAGCCCCTCTGTTAAATTTTAGAACCCATTGTGGCCCACGAGTCAAAAAGTTTGCCCACCCCTGGTCTACAGGGTCTGAAACGACGCGGCATAACATTGCCTCTGCTGGTTTACCCTCTTGCCATAATGCATCCTAGTGCCATGTCTTCCCCAGGTAAGCAAAACTCACACCCACAGTTTACATGTTTGCAAAAATTTCGCACCCAGGCGAAGGGAGGTATGTCATGTTTTACATTATATTGTTCTTAAATTTACTTGTGAGGAACTTTGCATGCTATTCTATATAAAAGTGGTTGGTTTTATGTCTTGGAATCTGGTTTATTCGAATTTATTTAGCATTTTCTGACAATGTAAAGATATGTTCTGAAGGCAGGACTGTGATGCGGTTTTTGAGCTTGCCACTAGGGCCACGGCTGGTTTGTGAGTAAGAACAGATGTTAAGAAAGCAGTGACAATCATCAGAAGTTTAGAAGCAGTTTATGTATTATCTTTGAGAGTGTGCATCCATAAGACTGGTAAGCTGTGTAAATTATTCTATAAGGACAATTTGTTAATTAGGTTTGTTGTTCTGGACATTTTGTGTTGGCTCCTTTTACCTAATAGAAGATGTGGCTAACGAAGATAAGTTTCTACATTGATTTTTGTTATATTTAGTTGCTTTTTTCTAACTTGATCAGAGGACTGAAGTAACGATAAAACGGTATCTTTCATTTGTTACCAAATATAGTTCAGGACAAAAAAATAAAGGCCTTTGGGTCAATTAGTTAGGCTAAAATACAGCTTAATGGCTGTAATATTTTATGTAATCTACTCATATGGGAAGTTGTGATTACAATGAATTATACATAAATGTTTTATTTGTTTCTGGGGTGCCACTGCCCTACACTTTCTCATTTTCCATTTTCCTGCAACTTGAGGAGACAATGTTCACCGGCTGTCAAATATATCCCAAATTTCAAAAGGTGTAATAATACCAGATAAATAAATCTAACATGTATTTTAAAAATGGTAAATGGCCTGCACTTGTATTTGAGCTTTATCAAGTCTGAGGACTCAAAAGCGCTTTACACTACAATCATTCATCCTCCCATTCATACACTGACAGTGGTAGGGTACATTGTGACAGAAGCAAGGCTGCCATAATATTGGTCCTACTGGGCTCTCAGACCGCCATCAGCTGGCAAGGCAGTTGAAGTGTCTTGCCCAATGACACAACGACTGAGACAGACAGAATAAGGCTTGAACTGGCAACCCACCGGTGACACGATGAACCCCTACCACCTGAGCTACCAACTCCCCATACAAAGGCAATACAAAATCTAACAAAGCGAGTAGCAGCAGTCGATGTGAAACACTAGCGCTTGAAGTTTGAACACCCACAATACTTTATATCATGAAGGTCCTAGAGAGACTGCTGTTGGCCTACCCGAGTGAGCAAACAAGTCTTTCAGGACCCCCTGACCCCCTGCAGTTTGTTAATACAGTTCACTCTTTGGAGTTGGAGTTGAAAATGCCATCATATACCTTCTTCAACAAACCCATGTTCGTTGATTTCTCTAATGCATACAATACAATTCAATCTGATTTGCTCTGTCAGAAACTCCAAAAGAGTCAGGTGGAGGCCTCACCAATCACCTCGATCAAAGACTATCGCAGTTTGTGAGACTGAAGGGTTGTGTGTCTAACCAGGTAGTCAGCAGCACAGGAGCACCACAGGGGACTGTACTCTCACCATTCCTTTTCACTCTGTACACCTCAGACTTCCAGTACAAGACAGACTNCTGAAGGGTTGTGTGTCTAACCAGGTAGTCAGCAGCACAGGAGCACCACAGGGGACTGTACTCTCACCATTCCTTTTCACTCTGTACACCTCAGACTTTCAGTACAAGACAGACTCCTATCATCTGCAGAAATACGCGGATGATTCTGCAGTCGTAGGATGTATCAAAGATGAACAAGAAGCTGAGTACAGGGAGCTGGTGGACCGCTTTGTGGCATTGTGTGGAAACAATCATCATATCTTGAATGTGAATAAAACAAAGGTGATGATTGTAGATTTCAAAAGAAACAGTAATAGGTCAAACATTTCCATCATGGGAAAAGAAGTGGTGGTGGTGGAGGAGTATAAATACTTCGGTGTTCACCTGGACAACAGAGCCATCTACAAGAAGGGACAGAGCAGACTGTACTTCTTGAGGAAGCTTAGGTCCTTCTGTGTTTGCAGAAAGATACTGCATATTTTTTTATAAGTCTGTTGTAGAGAGTGTGATCTCTTCTGCCATCATCTGTTGGGGTAGCAGCATCAGAGCCAAGGAAATAAAAACACTTGACAAGCTAATAAAGAAGGCTGGCTCTGTTCTGGGGATTCCTCTAGAACCTCTGGAGATGATTGTGCAAAGAAGAATGCTTCATAAAATGAGGAACATTATGGAGGACCCTGAGCATCCTTTTCATGAGACTGTTGTACAACAACAAAGTTTCTTTAGTTAGAGGCTTCTTCAGACCTGCTGTAAGACAGACCGCTACTGAAGATCCTTCCTGCCCACAGACATCATCATCTACAGCAGTTTTTTGAAGAAACCTGCATATTATGAGCTACAACATTTAATTTCCATTTGTGATTAATAAAGTATTTTTGAATTGAATTGAATTGAATATAAGCCTGACATTATAAAAAAACACCTAACAATAAAAACTAAAAGTCATTTCTGTTGTTTAATAATGTTCATATTCATCTACAGCAGAATGTGCAGAGCATTTTACTTTCTCTCATTGATGCATGCAAGAAAGCTTAAAAATTCTGAGCATTTTTGTGGAATAACAGAAAAAAAATCAGAATGAGACATTCAAAGTTCCAACTCTCAGATCCACACTTTTTGTTAACCATTTTTTTCTTTTAAAACTCTGCATCACTGCATTTGCCTACACCCATTCCCATTTAGTCTGCACAAACAAGTTAATCACACTCAGAAACCTGTGGATGAGAAACAAGCTATGGCCCTTTCAAGGCCATTAATCATTTCATTTGGCTTTGGTGGAAAACCAAGCAAACACAGAAGAATCACACCCGACTCTGGGCTTGCTGAGCTTGTGTCTGTGCTGAACTCAGCACCAGAGAGCTGGCAATAACAACAGCAGCAGAGTTGTTGAACAGGGGCAAGAAATAAACTGACACTGTAGGAGATGGAGTTAGACAGCGGACTTCCAAAAGTTAGACTTCCAACCACATGGACCAAGACATCAGAGAAAAAATTAATAGTTCTTTTTTATGGTTTTATCAATAATAATTGAGGGACTAATAAGGGAAAGACTGATCCAATGTGTTTAACTTGTCTATAGCAGTTAGTTTAATCTTAAAGGAAACAAAAAAATTAAGTCTTTCTTATCCATAAAGAAGCTTAGGAAAAGTTGCTCGGCAAGCAACCTGAAATATAGCTCCGCTACGAACCTTTAATAGACTTTTGTGCAGCTCTATAAACATATTAAAAAACATTTAATACAAAGTTTCAGACACTCTTAACCACTTCATCACCTTCCCCACCCAGTAGTAACACTAAAGTACTTCTTGACTTGCAAAAAACTCACAATTAAATAAACAAATATCCCCTCAAATTTTGTTGTATTGTTCTACCTCCAAGTAGACAGACTATTGTTTTATCCTTTCTGCAATAAATCCCGAGGTTTTCAAAAGGTGTTTCTTCAGACTCTGACTGCATTTTAAACTAATCAATTTTTAAGTCCTTGTGCCAGAACATCAATGTAATGTACTAAAAAACATTTAGCCAAATTACAGGGACTAATTTTGTATTTATTTGGGATTTCATGCATGCATTTGTATTCATTACCTCTGAGTCAATACTTTGTAGCTGCAAGTGTTGTGGATATGTCTTTACCTACTCCACACACCTGGGACCTGAAATGTTGTCTATCCTACCTTGCAAATTAGCTCTAGCTCCACCAGATTGGACAGAGATGATCTGTAAACAGCAATTTTCAAGTCTTGACACAAATTCCTAATTAGATTTGTGAAGATGCTTTGCTCTAAAACATCTAATTTTAGCCCTGGCTGTACATTTTGGGTGGACCTCCTTCCCTAGTTTTTTAGAGAATCAAACAGTTTTTATTTCAGGATTACTTTGTATTTAGCTCAGTCCATCTTCATATTATCTTTGACCTCTGCCCCACTGCAGAAAAGAGTCACCACAGCATGTTTTACCCGGAGGATGTTGTGTTAAGGTTGATGTGTAGTGTTAGTTTCACCCTGCACACTGCATTTTACATATAATCCCATCTAACCAGAGCACATTCTTCATGTTTGCAGTGTCCCCTACTTAAACTGAGATTAGGAATTCTTATAGGTTTCTTTCAGCAATAGTCATTCTTTGCCCCTCTTCCAAGAAGACCAAATTTGTCAATTGCATAGCTGATAGCTGTGCAGTCAAACGTTTATCCCTCTTGAGCTGTGGATCTATGCAGCTCCTCTAGATTTAACATGAACCTCTTGACTGTGCCTCCAAATAATGCTCTCCATGCCTGAACTGACAGATTAGGTGTATGTCCATGTGTGTTCCTTGGTCTTCATGATTCTGATTCTTCACGAATGTTCTCTAAAAGGTTCTGAAGCCTTCTTAGAACAGTTGCATTCATACTGAAATGTGTGTGATTAAGTTACATACAGATGAACATATTTGTTGACTTCAAAAAGCGATTCGATTCACTTGGCTTTACTTAGGGGTAACAGAATAAGGAGACTATTGGAAATGCAGGCAAAATGTTTCAGATTGATATTTGAAACACATTTAAAAAAATATTAATTTCCTTCCAATTTACAATAGTACAATACTTTTGTGGGTCTATCACATACCGATAAAATACATTTAAGCCAAGAACTTGCATGCAAACATTTAAATACATCTTTAATAGACAATATATCATATTTGAGTTTGGTGTCCAGGCCCCAATCTCTTCACTCCATGTCCTTGTTTCTCAGCATGTCATGGAGTGATGAACTGATTTCTCCCTCCTGAACATGTCTTCCAAATATCAGAAAGTGATGAGAGGGTCTCTGACCTCAAAGCCCAAGGGGGGGATGCTGTGATGGTGGAGGGACTGAAGAAAACCAAGCACCAGCAACAGCAGGAGCAAAGCATGATGTGCAGGTTGCAGCTGGAGGTTCACACCTAAAATAAAACATCCACTCTATGGCAAGTCTTCAGCTATTAGATCTTTGGGAATCACTTTGTGTTTTTATAGAGATTCAGCAGAAAAAAAAAGGGTGATAAATTTTACCAAAGTCCAAAAAAACCTTCAGAACACCAGATGAACCAAATGAAAAGACTAGCTACTCTAACGTGAAACATAAAGACCATTGCACACTACTACATAATTAGCTCAGAATCTGGATTGCTGAAGTAATGTTTCCCTGAACCTATTCTCCAAGGATCACTTGCATCCAAGCTCTGTATGAAAAGATAACAAAGGTTGAAACAGTTACTGTTTATTCAACAAAACTGTGTCATAGTTCAATTTAGTGGTGGACCAGAGGTGCAGGACGAGCAGAGACAGTTGATGAGATAATCACTCTTTTAATGAGGAGAGCCAACTTACAAATGCCAGTGCAGGCTTAGCAGGAGATCCAGGTAACAAAGTTCATGAATAATCAGTCCTGGTTTCTGGGCCACATCATAACCCCAACGTAGCAAGAACAGACAGACTAAATAGACTAACGACAACACGTGGAACAAAGGACAAAGACGAACGTAAATACAGATGAAGGTGGACATGAAACAATAGGGCAGGTAATCAGGGTAAACAGACACAGGTGTGGAACAGGCCTGCGGGGAAGACAGAGGGGCAGGTGAACCAGATAGGGATAATGAGAACATGAGGAGCCCGACAAGACAAACAGTAAACAAACCCAAGGGACCAAAATGCAGAAGATAACAGATCTAATAATACAATAAATAACACAGCCAACAGAACTGAAACTAGGAAATAAAACACCAGAAACGAGGACTTAAGAACTATGCAAACTTAGTAACAGAAAAACACCTGACTAAACGTAAACAACTACAGAATAAAAAAAACACACACAGTGACCACACAATTAACAGAACAGAACCTAGAAAATAAAACACCAGAAACAGGAACTCAAAAACTAACCATACTTAGAACAGCAAAACACCTGACTAAACGTAAACAAATACTGAACCGAAAACACACACTGTGACAAACTCAGAATAATGATATCTAAAACTCCCCATTTGTTTTTGAATGTGCTCTCTGAAAGGATTAACCTCAGGGTGTTCTTAACATCATGCTCAATCTCTGCATTATTTACACTTTGCTTTATCATTCTGGACTTTGTTTTTATTTATAACACCAGCACTAATGGACAGGCTGCACAGGCTTTTGCTGTAGCCACGTTGTAACATGCACCGGCAAGCATTTCAGAGGACGGTGTGTATTTATGTAACTGTAAAAAATCTAAACTTTCCCAGAACCCACCATTTTTACTTTTTTTTCCTCTCGTGTTTAAATCGGTGCTTCTCTAAAGTTTTAGAGAAGTCCAACCTCAGTAAATATTTGGATTTCCAAGTATTACCATTGTTTTTCATGAAGTGAAAAAGAAGATTAAATACATACCATTCTTCTACAATAGCACTGCATGTGTGGTTGAAATGGTGTGTTTTCCATTTCTGGTTGGAAGTCCAAATTTTGAGGTTCCAAGTCATAAAATTAAACAAGGAGGTTTAATGAAGTTAGAAAATTTGGAAAAGTACACAGAGACACCTTAATTTTTGGTGACATCTTGTGGTACAGTAAAACTACAATTTAAGTGTTTAGCCATAATGACAATCGTTACATTTGAAGGAAAACGTTTGTGCGCCAGAAAACACCATCCCAATTTGGAAGTAGGGTGGGGGCAGAGTCATGTTGTGGGGGTGTTTTGCTGCAGGAAGAACAAGTGAACTTCACAAAATAGATGTTTTTAAGTGGAAAGAACATTATGTGTGAATATTTTAGCAACTTCTTAAGGACAGCCAGCAAGTTAAACATTGGGCACAAATTGATCTTCCAAATGGATAATAACTCTAAGCATAGAGCCAGACTACTAAGTTCCTTAAGGACAACAAAGTTATTGTTTTGAAGAGGCTGCCACGAACCCCTGGTCTATGTCCCATAGAAAATGTATGGACAGAATTGAAAGATTGTGTTCAGGCACGGCAGTCTACAAAACTGACTCTGTAGCAGGAATGGACCAAAACTTTAGCAAGCTACTGTTAGAAGCTTGTGGAAGAATACAAAGTTTGACCCAAGTGATACAGTTTAAAACCAACTCAACCAAATACTAAGAAACTGTTTTCAAACTTTTGAATTTGAAGAGGGTTATGAAAAAAAAAATTATTCGTTATTCTGACTATTTAATAGAAATCATTCTATGCAAGCAGAACCTAAACAGAAAACACTATAAATTATAAAATAATAAATTATGTGTTTAATCAGTGTTTGTATCTCTGGTATCAACTGTAGAGTTCAAAATAATTGTTTACATGAATATTCCCTTCCTTTATAGTGACTGACCCATATCCACAAGCATCCAGCCAGTTGATGCCAGCAATGTCACAGTTTGTGAAATTTAGATCACCAAGTTATGTGAAGTGGTTGAAGTATAAAAGCACCAGTCTAAGAGGATTCGTCTCTTGTCCAAAAATGTTCCTACTACAATTACAACATGATAACAAACGAACACTCTGAGAAACCCGGAGAAATGACCACTCAAAATTAAAAGTCAGGAGATGGCTACAAAAACATTTCCAAATCACTGAACACCCCACAGAGTTTAATTAAATCCATCATTAAGAACTGAGAGAATGGTGCTTTCTAAATCTGACTAGAGCTGCCTGTCTGGACTAACTGAATGACTGGGCAAGAAGAAGACTGGTGAGTGAGGCCACTAAGTCACTTGCAACTACTCTAAGAGAGTTGAAAGTTCAGTGGTAACTTCTAGATGGAAGAGATTGTACATACAGCAACTATTGCCTGTATGAGAGTGGTCAGTAGAAAGTCACTGGACCAAAACAAAACACAGGACCATAACAAAGTTCAGTCGGGCGACCCAAATGTTGACCCGTGCAAAACCAGAGTTCAGGAGGTTGTCCTGAGCAGAGACAGAGTTTAGGCGGGCGGCCGGGAGGTCGTCCCAAAAAGAGACAGAGTTTAGGCGGAGGTTTGGACAAAACTCAGAGTACAGGAGACCAGCCGAGCAAAGTAGAGGACCCTCAGAGCAGGCAGTCAGGAGGCTGGTGGTGGAGCTCAGGAGAGCGGTGCAGAAACCGCAGGAATCCTCGGCGAGGCTGTGGAGATCTGCGGAGGAGTCCTGTAGATTTGCGGTGGAGCTGCTGAGGCTCAGCAGATGGAGGCAGTGTGTTCCCGCACCCCTCTCGAACAGGAAGGAGATGCGGTTTGTCCTCGAACCCCTCTGGAACAGAAATCAGGAGTGGAGGCAGTCCATCCTCGAACCCCTCACGGACAGAAACAAGATGTGAGGGCGGTTCATCTTCGAACTCCTCCGGAACGGAAACCAGAACTGGAGGCAGCTCGTCCTCGAGCTCCTCCGGGACAGGAACAGGAAGTGGAGGCAGCTCACCCTCAAGCTCCTCCAGGACAGGAACAGGAAGTGAAGGCAGTCCGTCCTGGAAGACCTCACAGGCAGGAACAGGATGTGAGGGGGGTTCGTCCACGGACCCCCTCTCCACTTGCCGCTCCTCTGCCTTTTCAGCCTCGCATGCGGTGCTCTCTGCAGCAACTCTCCTTCTGCTTGGTCCATTTGGCTGTGTCCTGCTGTCATGGTGTGCAGTTGTGGGTAGGACCAAAGTGCAGAGAAGGAGACGCCAGGAGTCAGATGAATGAGTCCGAGATTTATTGTTCTCACTCACGGACCAGGCAGGGAAACCAGAACCAGACCAGGACATAGGATACACGACCAGGTACGACTGGGACACAGAGATAAGAACGACCCAGGACACAGCGGGGAACAAAGGGAACTAAAGAACTTAAATACAGACAGGAAATGTAGGAAGACCCAAATAAAAAAAAAAAAACAGGTAATTAGGAGAAACAAGAAACAGGTGCGAGCTAGGCTGCGGTAAACAGAAGAAAGCAAGGACCACACAGGTAAAATAAAAAAAACACAAACTCAAAAAAACAAACACTGGCTGGATACGACAATATTTCCAAATTTATTTATGTCAGCTGTATGTTTGTCTATGTGTAGCACCTTACCACCAAAGCAAATTCCTTGTACATGTGAAACATTACTTGACAATAATGTTTCTTCTGATTCTGATTTTAATGATATTCTGATTCAGTCTGACTCAGTTGTCTATATTCTGACTCAGAATTGAGACTTCGGAGGAGCCCAGACCTCAGTTCAATTGAGGGTTTGTGCCTGGATTAAAACAAATTATGTCCAGCCTGATCTCTCTATTTTGTCAGAAAAATGCCATTGTCCACATGTGCCAGTCTGAGACATACATAGTACTGTGATCACGGCCAGAAATTTAACTACTAAATATTCATGAGAAGAGATAGTATTCATAAATAAATCTGATGATAAAATGTTAGGTGAAAAAAAGTTATACATGTTAAAAGTGGGATTTTTGTTTGCTGATACCTTTAAAAGCATTTATGTTCTCTGCATTGACATGAAATAAATCTACAAGCCAAACTACCTTCTAAGTTTTCAACTAATGAACATTCTTTGGTAAAAATTGCTTTACTTTAGATTTTTTGGCACCAATGGCCTTTATTGAACAGTAGTTTGACAGAAAAAAGGGTGGGGAGGAAAAGAGGAAGACATGCATCAAATGTTCTGAGACCGGGAATCAAACCCAGGACAACAGCATCAAGGACTATAGCCGCTGCAGATGGTGCATCTGCTCCACCAACTGAGCCACCTAGCACCCTAAAAAGTGTGCTAATTTGAAAGATTTTGTTTCGAAAAACATCTTAGTATACTGACCATCATTTAATTCCTGCTTTTCAGTGTTAAACATCTGACATCAATATATTGGTGTTATCAGCTTAGAGACCAACAAAAGTTAGCTATGACTAGAAGTTGCCGCCTGTGCAGCTCTTTGTCCGGGCAACACCCTGTTAGACCTCATGTTTAGTTGTAGAAGTGGGTCATTAAGGGCTTAAAGCTGCAATGTAATGAAAATGTTGTGACAACAGCACAGGGCTGAAGTAAAAACAGGCTTTAGAAGGCAGCTGAGCCTCTACTCAAGAGACCAACAGTGGGGTTTAGAGGGAGAAAAATGATGGTTATCTGCACACCCTTGAGACATTGATATTAGCCTTGAGACCGCTGGATAGACTTGATGATAACCCTGGTGAAACCCTGTCATAGACTTAGAGTAGTGGCTGTGTACGAGGGAGCAGGTCAGTTCAGGAGAAGCATTAGTCTTAAACATAGCATTGTTAAGGTCGGACCAGGAAGAATGACAAAAGATAAATACAGTACAAAAAACTGTTTATGTTTTATCAACTTGGCAACAGGAGTAATTTCATCATATGAAATGCTGTGGTCCATTGTATGATACTAAATGTAAGAGTCCTCTATGTGATTTTTGTTAGCAGCCGCTTTCCACTTTTGACTGCATTCATCATAATTCAGTGGCTTGTTTTCCCACTGTATGGCTGCTGGGAAGTTGGATGTGACACAAATGAAGAGTAATGTGCTTTGTCCCAGCTTCTTTGTCCATATCCAGACTCTGCTTTTTGCCACTGTTTGTTTTTTCCCCAGCCTTTTCTCCTTTTTTCCCATCCCAGTCAGATCTCTTCCAAGCCAAAAGCGGTTCCACATGCTGTTGCATAAATCCGAGTGCCAGAGTAAGTTAGTCTCCGCTTTGGGCTCCAGCCTGCTTTAACCTCTCCATGTTTTCAACTAACTGCACCACCCAGTATTTGTCAATAAGAAACACCACCGGTATGCTATAAGCTGACCCTCAGCAAATTTACACCCAATACAAAACCTTTTTCAATTCAGATTTTTCAAAAGTGAAATTACTCATTATTTTACCTGCAGTAAATATATTGGTCAGTTGTACATTAGTTTAGAGAGACGAAAGTTTTGACCAGAAAGTTAACCTAAGGCCTCATTTTATTATCTTCTGGAATAGGGGCCAATTCCATTAATTCAGACAAGATGTCAAAGATACCCTGTGAAATAAAAGAGCATTCCAATCAATTATTCTGAACTATCCCTCCATGCACTACAACTGTAAAAGCAACTAAATTGCTTTTCAGTATAAAGAAACATATACCAACACATGATGAAAATGACTCTAGAATACCTGGTATCAAACCATTTCCTAATGTTTTGCTGTTGAGTAATACATAATCATTAGTATATTAATATAATAATCATTAGTTTTGCAATGTTTAAGTTTGTCTTCAACAAACATTTAAATCATTGTATAAAGTACTTTTTGTGCATCTTTTACCTGTTAAATCTCATTGGCTTCACAAGACTGTTGTTAAACCACAATGTTCTGCATCTCTAAGATGAGAAGGTGAGCTGGAAGGAAACTAAAATGTTGGTTTGTAACTGCTCAGACCATGGGTGTCAAAATCATTCACAGAAGGGGCTAAAATATTGAAAGAAGGACTTTAAATATACTGTATATATAGTTCTGAGAATGTTCTGTGAGCACTTTACTCTTAAGGTGCAGATCAGCAAGACAGCTTCTAGGTGCTGTTTTCTTCATCTTCATCACAAGGCTTGTACAAGTCTGTATCACCAAACAAGTGGAAGATTCAGGTAGCTTAGAGGCAGACTTGGAGCAACGTTGCATGATTGAAGGATGATTGTTGGACCTACAGAGAGGACTGTTATTCTGCAGTTATATAAACTCCATTTGGATGTGTGCATGTGCTCTCTCCTGCTCAGCAGCAAAATTATTACAAAACAACTCCCGTTTTTTTTACAAAGTTAGTGAAGTGCTGCGTGAACTCTGTGCAGCATTCTTTCTCAGTTTTGAAGCAAAATGTGCACAGGGGATCATAGTGCGGCACTGCTAGCTTGTGTACTCTGACCTCTAAGTGTGAGTGGTGCATTATGGAATATGTAGTGGGGTTGGTATGAGCACTGTGTAATGTACTGGTGGGCCATCAATAGCAGATTATCTTGCAAGTTTCACTGTGGGTTAGATGTGGTCCATAGTCATTGAGCTTCACATTTCTGGCTTAGATCAATACAGGCAAACTCAGACAAATAAATTATCTGCATACAGGTTTCAACAGCAACATCTACGGCTGCCACAAAACATAGCAATCAACACTGCACAGCAACTGCCAGTACATAAATCCAGACAGCACAAATTCGTTCAGTACTGGAAGGCCAGAATCTCCCCACGTTATTTCTGATCTTTTCATCCGTCCCTATAACCCACCTGCCCCCCTCCTGCCTCAGAAATTGGCCAGCGTGCTTCACCAGAAACAGCCACAGAGCCTGGAGGAAGGACAAAACTATTATCTCTCTCAGTGCAGCAGCTACTCCCAGACTGTTTACCAATCTGTCTGCTTTCCCGCGGTCAAACCTCTTCAGCAAAGTGCTTTCCTTTTCGATCATTTAGCAATGCACACCTATTTCCTGGAGTGCTTTAACAGCATATCTGGCAAATTGTATTCAGGTGATTTGGAGAGATCTTGTATCCCAACAATCAGCAATCTCCTTTGGCGTTATGCGTTATGAGGAAGATTCCTAGAGCAAGCATCCAACAATGAAACAATTACACCTGATCTGATGGAGAACAAGTGTTGAAGGTTAACTGCAGAAAAATACATTAAATGGCTTGCAAATCCATATCTCGCAGGTAGTTGCCGAGATTAATAACTCATGTTGAATAACCTATTGACAGGAAAACAATAAGTTGTGGATTGCACATACCTGGAGTTTATGGAAGAGTGCAAAGAAGGTAGATACTTTTGAACGAAAGCCATTCAATGTTCTGTTTTAAGTTTGCGACAAGGCAAGTAGGGGATAAGCAACCATGTGTAAGCTGCCGTGGTAAGATGAGACCAAAATATAACTCTCTTGCTTACATGGAAATCACTATGTGTGGCAGAAATGTAGCACTGCACATCACCCTAAATGCACTGTTTATACAGTGAAACACGGTGGTGGCATTGAGATGCTGTGTGGATGTTAGGAAAGTGGTCAGGGTTGATTAGATCTAATCGTATAGGGGAACTTGTTGGGTGCCTCAGAAGGCTTGAGGTTGGGATGGAGGTCAACCTTGAGTTGACTTAAGTTCATGATTGTTTACATTTGCTAATATAACATAAACTCTCATATACTAAAAATAAATAAATGGCTTGCCTTATTTACTACCATTACCAAAAATATCAACAGTAGCACTCTGTGCCTCTTCAGCCTGGAAAAGTACTGGACAACAAAATGCTGAATGGGAAAGAATGAATTTATTTCAATTCATCATCCATCCATTCATCCATCCATCCATCCATCTGTATTTAAGCCTGACCTTTACAAAAGAATAAATCCATTAAACCAAAGAGAAAATTTGTGTTTTAAAATATTGCTGAAAACTCTTCAAATCTGAATCTGTAAAACGAAATAGAAGTTTTACATCAATAATGTGTAGGAATTCTGATAGGACTGGCCAAAGAAACCAGACACATGTTCTTGCAGTTTTGAGATGCGGCTGGATATTTCATGAATAAAAACTGAATACCAGTTTTTAATGTTATACCTGAAGAATCTCCAATTTAGTGAATCCCTTAACTGGATGCACACAATTTAGAGGTAGTTGTAACACAAAACAGATTGGATACCTAAAGGAAGATTTGGACTCTGGTTAACACAGTGCCCTCACAAGACAAATTGAAGGACTTATTAGTTCTCTGTTGGGTGTTAGGATCAAACTGAATTAACAAAAGCAAATGCTGGGAGAGCTGTGCCACATAAATTAACCATCTGTTTTTAATGGATGGAGTTTTAATGTGCAACAGAATAACATCATCTTGTCAGTGGAAGCACAGGTGGTAGAAATGAAATGCATCCATCATTTTCCTGCTCTCGAAGCAAACAGAGTATTTCCTTATGAGTAAAAGTTTTCTGCAGTCAGTCCCACATGCAGGTTGTCCTTTCCAGCAAGCGCCTAAGAATTGTAAACTAGATGTCTGGTTTGTAATTTTCTTCTCACCAAATAATCAATAGATTCTGCAGCATTCTTGACGAAATGCATCGAGGCGTGCCTCCCAGCCTAATGGACCTACAAGTTCCCATCTGTTAGTGGAAGAGATCACAGCGAGTCCTCTCCTTTTCTGTCCAAACACTAGTCTTTTATTTTCTTTTACTTACAGTTTTTACTGTTCTAGCTGTTCTTTTCTTTTTGTCTATTTGTTTTATGGTGGGTGCTTGAGTCTTATTGGTCATTGTTATGTTTTTTGTTATCTTTTATTTTATGGCCCTGTGCAGCCCTTTGGTCACCCTGCATATGTATATAGCTCTGATTGATTCACTGATTGATTGAAACACAAATCTCAATTCTCAGGCAAAGCTGAGCATTTTTATTGGCCTTGTAGGAAACAGACAAGTGCAGGATGGGTCATTAACCATTTTTAGGGTTGGAACATGAGTTTTACAAGCAGAATATGGCAAGATGTATTTTTTCTCACCTTATTCTGTTGGGTTCAAACATTATCTGTTATTACAGTTGTACAGTGTTATGGTGCACTTATTATCCTGTGGTTTTGCACTTGTTTGTGTGGAAACATCTTTCCACTTTGTGCGTCCATAAAGTGAAAACATGGAAAGAGGTGCTCTAGTCATATGGGACCAAATTTAAGGGCAGACTACCCTCAGCACAACGACCCTACATTGACAAATGGTGGCGGCAGCATCATGCTCTTGGGACCCTTTTTCTAAGCAGGTACAGGAAGGCTGATCAAAATTTGTGGGAAAATGGGTGAAACTAAATACAGGTCAATCATGGAAGATGTTAGAGGATGCAAAGCATTTTAGATCAGGGCAGATGTTCAACTTTCAGGAGGACAAAGACACTAATCATACAGCCATTTACTCAGGAATGCTGAATACATATGCACACCACACTTGATAGATTTTTTGTTGTAAATGTTTTGAAAACCTTGTATCTTATTAACTCTGCTACACTAGTATACTTCATGTTCATCATACATTTCCAATAAAATCCAGTGAAGTTCATGGTAATATAGTGAGATTGTTTTTTTTTCCAGTCCATCAAAAAGTCATAAAATAAGAAAGTGCAACTTCAATCATCAAAGGCTGGTCACCTGCAAGTTTTAAATGCCTTTCTGCTCCAACACTCCTGAGGGAGGATAAACGGAAGGAGGGCAACAGGAAAAAGAAGGTACGGTAGAGTAACACTGGGATTAGACTTGAGAAATTATCTGCGATCTCTCATAAAACGGTGAAGGCAGGAAAGAAAACATGTTCCTGCTGACCGCACAAGGATTTGATGGAACTTAATGAACTACGTTGTGTGGGTGGTTGGATGGAGACAAAGAAAGACAGGAAGCACTCAGAAGGACCTTGGCCAAATTCACCAACCATAACGTGTGATCCAATGTGTTGGATGGTGGTCCCAGCTTTATTTTGGGGGCCAACAGGGAGGAGATTATAAAACTAATTGGGTTTCTTTTTTAAGCAAGAATGCTTTTCCATTTTTTTTTTTTTTGGCTACTTGGAGACTGTAAGTTTAAGAAATGCATTACAATACCTGGAAAGAAGTTAAAGTCTGGTACCGTTAACATCAAAATAACAAACTGTGATAGCTTACCAGCGGGCATAACATGTTTTGGCCTGTAGAGAAGCAAAAAGACAAACCAGAAAGCACAGCTAAACTTAATTGTATAGTTGAAAAAATACTTTGAAATGTAACCCATGACCTTAAACTCATGCTCATGTTTGAATACTTTCCAATGTATCTGAATAAAACTCTGCAATTTAATTCAGACAATTTTCACACACAAGGCAAAGATGTAAAATACTCCTTGCCACTTATGACAGTTCTTGCTACCAAGGGTGGCACAACCAGTTAGAAATTAAATAATTAAAAAACTGTTTTTTATCTTTACTCAGGACATTTTTGTCTGATTAAAATTTGTTTAATACCCTAAATCTGAAGTGTGACAGAAAAGCAAAATTAAGTCCAAGAGCGGGCAAATACATTTTCATGACAGTGTCCAGTGAGTTTTTATTTCAGCTTTAAGACACTTAAATGTAATAAAGTGTCATAGTTTTGACCGCCGACTTGACCCACATGCAGAGAAACACTCAGAAACAGAGAACAGTTTAGAAATTTTATTTGAACACAGGAGCGAGGGCTGGGGAACCACGTAACCAGGGCTAAGCTGCTGAGGAGGAACGAGGGTATGTAATAAATCACTCAGACAGAATACACTAGATTGAGGTAAGCCAGAGGCCCTGGCTTAATGGCATGCTCCAGAAGTTCAGATCCTGACACCACCTCCCCCTCAACAACCACCACCCAGCAGCCCAGGAGGAGCATGCTGGGAAGACAGGAAGACCCAGGTCATGGCAGGGTCCAGCACAAAGGAGCAGGGCACCCAGGACCGGCCCTCCGGACCGTACCCCTCACAGTCAACGAGGTACTGCCACCCACTGCCTCGTCGACAAGAGGCCAGGATCCGGCAGACCGAATAAGCAGGGTGGCCCTGGAAGTCCCGGGCGGGTAGAGGGGGCTCGGCCGGAGGGCAGAACGTACTGGCATGGACAGATTTAAGTTGTGAGATATGAAAGACCGGGTGGATACGAAAACTGGATGGCAGATGGAGACGGACAGTGGTGGGACTGACTACAGAGTGGATGACATACGGACCAATAAACCTGGGAGACATGGATTTGAGTGGAACGTTGCGTGCGGAGAGCCAAACATTCTGACCCAGGTGCTAGGGCGGAGCCTGCACATGTCGTCGATCGGCGTAGCGCTTTTTAAGGGCGGCGGACCTCTGGAGCGCCCTGGTGGTGGAGGACCACATGCGCCTGCATTTGCGGATGTGGTGCTGGACTGAGGCTACGCTCGTCTCCCTGTCGTCGGCAGGAAACAGGGGAAGCTGGTACCCCAAGGAGGCTTCAAAAGGAGTACAGCCCATAGCAGCTGAGATGTGGGAGTTGTGGGAGTACTCCACCCACGGCAGTAAGGTACTCCACTCGGAGGGGTTCGCACCTCAAGGCCGACTCCAGTTCCTGGTTCAAACGTTCCACCTGACCATTAGACTGGGGATGTTATCTGGAGGTCAGTGAGACCTTCGCCCCCAGGGCGGCGCAGAACTCTTTCCAAACCAGGGCGGTGAACTGGGGGCCATGGTCAGATAAGATCTCCTGGGGAATTCCGTGCAGACGAAACACATGTTCCACTTGCAGCTTTGCTGTTTGTAGGGCAGAGGGCAGCTTTTGTAGCGTAATGAGGCGACAGGCTTTCGAGAAGCGATCTATAATAGTGAAGATGGCAGTCATGCCACGGGAACGTGGTAGGCCGGTCACCAAGTCAATGGCGATGTGGGACCAGGGCTGTGGAGGAATACTGAGGGGAACAGGCCAGCTGGAGGTCGGTTGGAGGTCTTATTTCTGAGAGCAGGGCACACAAGCACTGATGTAGTCCCTCACGTCTTGATGCAAGGTGGGCCACCAGTACCTCCTGGCTATAGTTCGGCTGGCCCAGGGATGGGTGGCCGCAACAGGTGGAGGAGGTGCATCGCTGCATTACTCCATCATCTGCATTCCTGGAGAATACTCATTTTGCTGCATATTTTTGCATTGCACCAAAAGCTCTAAACCGTAGACCCAAGATGTAAACGATCTGAGGGAAAAAATGTAAAAGGAAACTTTTTCTTAACTTGATTGTACCTTCATGCATGTAACTGGTCCATGTTTATGGTCACGAAACAAAATTTAATTAAACCTCTTCTACCAAGAAGACCAGTGAATCAGCTGCTAAGATAACTTGTCACAGGCGGCGTGCTTGTAGGCAACTTTGAGAGGCAATTAATTAGAGCATTAGACCATTAAAAATAAAGCTGGTTCCTGTTGGCTTTAGGGAGGAGGAGGTCATTGTTGTAATGGGATTAACCTTTCTACAGAGATTGTTAAATCACTTAAATGTGGCTTGTTAATCTGATTTGGGTTAGTCTGGCCTTAGTGGGAGTCTCCTGAACCACCCCAGCAGTTATAACTGCCATGAAACGCCACAGAGCTACATATCTTTTAATTTTGTCCAACATCTACTCTAGGTAACCAATATTCTATTATCCTCCCCTTTATTGACCTTTAAACTTGGGACTCTTCCTTATGTAAACACAGTAATCAGGTTTCCTGGCCTTCAGCTGAGCGTAATTGAAGATAACTGAGAACTCAATTGTCTAAGTGTGATTTAGTTAGTGTCAGGCCTAATTAAAGTCCTGGAAATGACCTCCAAAGTTCTGTGTGGCATTAATCAGCTAAGACACCTCATCAGCCACCAGAGGAAAGTCAGCGAGAGCTTGCGCTCATAGAGCTTTATGTCTGTGAGTGATTTCCTGGTCCTTAACCCCTGAAAGGATCAGGCACACTGGGGTCTATTGACAGTCCTAATCTGGCCTCCATGTTCAAGCCTGCCACCATTCTGACACTGCAAACGTTCGTCATTTTCTCCTGACATGTGGTCCACAAACAGGAAGAGTTTCACTCCCATCATTCTCAAGCTCAGGAGTACAAGTGATGCTTGCTCACCTCCTGTCCCTAATCAAACATTCACTTGCGGCTGTAATTCATGCAAGTTTTGATTAAAGCGCCCCCTTATGCTTTTTGGCTCAGAGCTGCTCAGACATTAACACCTTTGCCATGAATAAATGGATTATTTGCGGTGCCAGAGCTCTGTCTCTCAGGTTGCTCCAGCTCTGCAGCACCTCTTACATCGCGTCTTGCCTTCCTTTGACCTCTTTTGTCCATATGTTCTTGCTAGCAACATAGTTGTTAGTTCTCAGACAGTGTCTGCATACAAGAAGAAATCTCCATTTTAACCTGCAGCACAATTTTATTTGTTTATTTATTTGTCTTATTATAACCACCTACATTTTTTGATTTTCATGGGATTTTATTCTATAATTGTGCAGTTAAAGTAAAATAGTTTACAAACAAAAATCTGAAAAGTGTGGTTTACATTTGTATTATGACCGCCTGTGTAAAAATTAAAACAACCAGCTTTAGCTTTTTGTAGCTTTTGCAGTATGTCTCTATCAGCCTTGCATATCTAGAAACTGAGATTCTTGCCCATCCTTCTTTGTAAAGTAGCTCAAGCTTAGTCAGAGCTTGGTGCAGGCCTTTCCAACACGTGAATACGCTTCAATTGGAACCATAGGTAGATCATGTCTTAAATTATGTCATCTATCTAGCTGTATGTTTAGGGTCACTTTCATTGTCCTGCTGGAAGGTGAACTTCCACCATTGTGAAGTCATTTGCCGGTTTTCATACAGAATTTTCCTGTATTAACTTTATCTATTTTCCTATCAGCTCTTACCTGTATTACCTGTCCTGTGGACAGATTCCTCACCTGAACTGTTGATCTCTACAGCTCTATCTAAATTACCAGTTTTATCAGTCCAGATGTGGATTTATAATCTAACCCTGCTTCAAACCTGTCCACCTCTGACCAATCCCTGACCTTTCTGCTGTCTTTCTTGGCTTTAATGATTGTTGACTAATGGTCTCTAACAAACTTTTGAGGCCTTCAGAGACCAGGCAAATTTTTAATAAGAATAAATTACACAGATGTGAAATATACATACATTTCTATTCATCTCAAAGTTTATTTCAGGGGAAGTTTTCCAAAGGACATTTGACCAAAGTGCTGAGTACGTTTATAAAGGTAAACTAAACTGCAAACTGAGTAAAAACATACAGAAATACAGAACATGAAAAGCACTCTCAAACAGTAGCAACTAATTAGTTAACGTGCAAAAACAGTTGGACTGCATTTTACTTAGGGGTATCAGAGTAAGGCTACTGAATATTAATACACTATGTAGATTTATTTTTAAAACATTTTCAGACCATGTGTTGGTCTCTCACATAAAACCCAATATAATATATTGCACTTTGCAGGTTTTAATGTGAATTTTATTTATTTTTTTTTATTTCACTGGGAATAAGTACTGTCTTTCCCATCTTTTATGATCGCCTGGCATCGCACAGAACAATTTGTTCACCTCTCAGAATCTTTTTTGTGCCTTGGTGCTTAACAGAACTGTTCTGTCTTATCACATTTCCTCACAGTCCCCTCTGCAACTTCAATGTTTTTAAATTGCTGCTTTATCGTTGTGCCTAAAAAGAGAAAATGGGTGAAAGGATCCCCACAAGGATCGCTGTACCATCAGCGTGAGTGCAGGCACTCTTCATTTGTTGTTAAACACATTGTGACACATGTCAGAGATGTACTGACTGTACTGATGTACCACACTGGATCATTTGTAAGGGGAAAGAGATCCAGTTTTTTGTATGTTTCATTTGTTTACAAACAAACAAAGCCTAAGGTATTGTTGTATTGTTGCATTTCAGATAGGAACTGTAGTCCTGGTATCATTTGTCTATTTACTGGAGGACTAAGGGATAGGCTGTCATTGCAGACACATCATAAAAAATTGACATAATCATAGGTAGAGGTACGGTGGCCGGAGGGTGCAAAACACTTTTACAAGTACCGAAACAAATTTTCATTTCAGAAAACAAATTTACATTTCAGAAAACACTTTTACATTTCAGGAAACACTTTTACATTGCAGAAAACAAATTTATATTTCAGAAAACACTTTTACATTTCAGAAAACAAATTTACATTTCAGAAAACACTTTTACATTTCAGAAAACAAAATTACACTTCAGAAAATCAACCGGAATGGGAATGTACCAACGCCGAGGCTGACTTCCGGGTCGAAGCGGATTGGTCAAGCAGGGGAAGACATGGCGGACCATAGCAGCAAAAGCTGTGAGTAAATTGTGGAAAATTACACTTTCTGTGACACAAATTAACTTCTACAATGTTTTTAGTGCGGGAATATAACTATGTAGACGTGAAA
>JAHUTJ010025423.1:0-26208 GCA_036250325.1 Characodon lateralis
CTTGTATATGTCATTCCCAAGATGAATTGACGCTGTATTGGCCGCAAAAGGAGGCCCTACACCATACTAATAAATTATTGTGGTCTAAAACCAGGTGTTTCAGTTTCATTGTCCAAGCCCTGTAATTCGGTATCTTTTTTTTTTCCTTTTGGCTAAATAAAGGGACTTTTACAAGTCAGCCACATCAAAGATCACCTATTAGATGTTTTAGATTAGATTTATCTACATACATGATCTTGACATTATTTTGCTTAACAGAACTGCTTGTTTATGACAGGCCCTTATATTGTTCAGTAATTGGTGTTCGAGATAGATACAACTGAGAGAGATACTTGTTATTGTTGTGGTAATATAAGATGATTTCCATAATAATACCTGTCAAGTATTTTTGTGTTCTGTTTTATCAGTGCCATCAACAGACAGCAGTAAATATCCAACTGGATATTTCAAACAAAATGCTCTACACTTAAATTGTGTGTTATTTCTTTTTACCTTATTATTGAAATATTAAATAGGCATCATTGGGAAATAGCAAAAAAAGTGTGACATCTATTGTTGTCAGAATCAAACACCCCCTACTTATTTCCGTTTAATTCGACCTGGGTGTGCTTATGGCTTGAAATGATGTCTGTGAAAAACTGGCCACACAGAAGTAGTCTGAGTGTTTTCACCTTAAACCACCTTCCAATTGCCCACAGAGACCATCAATGATTACTATGTCATTCACATAGCTGCAAACCAGGCTAATGCTTACACGATCTGATGCAGGGCTATGGTGAGCTTGTTTGTTGAGTCCGGGGCGTAACAGCTGTGGGTGGACATTAACCCACCCTCATTGCTTTCTTTCACAAAACACAGAGACAGGACAAAGGTGTCTCAATACCACCTTGAGGTGTTTTGTAAAACAGGCTGCAGTGTGTACTGTATGTGGAGATGGGGAACAGGAACATTCTCAAGCATTCCATTTCAGTGATTCATGTGTCCCTTTTGAGTGACTGAGTACACCCCCATGAGTGCTAATATGGACGTTGTTTAAAGGAGTGCATCTCTGTACTTCCCCAAATTCAGTTCAACATAAAATTTAAAAATACTTACTATTAATCCCAAAGGGAAATTAAATGTTGTTGTAGCTCATATTACGAAGGTTTCTTCAAAGAGTCGTTATAGATGCTGATTGCTGTGGGCAGGAAGGATCTCCTGTAGCGGTCTGTCTTACGGCAGATCTGAAGAAGCTTCTGACAGAAGACACTCTGTTGTTGTAGGACAGTCTCATGAAGAGGATGCTCAGGGTTCTCCATAATGTACTTAATTTTATGAAGAATCCTCCTTTGTACAATGATCTCCAGAGGTTACAGAGGAGTCCCCAGAACAGAGCCAGCTTTCTTTATCAGGTTGTTGAGCTTTTTTAAATCCCTGGCTCTGATGCTGCTTCCCCAGCAGATGATGGCAGAAGGACGGCTTCACAGTTGCATCTCCACTCCAGTCTGTTGTCCAGGTGAACACCAATGTATTTATACTCCTCCACCACCTCCACCTCTTCTCCCATGATGGAAATATTTTTGACTTATTCCTGTTTCTCTTAAAATCTACAATCATCTCCTTTGTTTTAGTCACGTTCAAGATGAGATGATTGTTTCCACACCATGCCACAAAGCGGTCCACCACCTTCCTGTACTCAGCTTCNTCTTAAAATCTACAATTATCTCCTTTGTTTTAGTCACGTTCAAGATGAGATGATTGTTTCCACACCATGCCACAAAGCGGTCCACCACCTTCCTGTACTCAGCTTCTTGTCCATCTCTTATCCACCTCACAACTGCAGAATCATCTGAGTATTTTTGCAGATGACAGGAGTCTGTCTTGTACTGGAAATCTGGTGTACAGAGTGAAAAGGAATGGTACATGGCAAAACGGAGAACGGAGAACATTTGCCTAATAAGAGAACAATAATTTGTCACGTTGGTTGGAATTGAGCAGCTTTAACTGAATCCACTCTTTTTGCCCAGTGTGCATTTTTAACGCAGAGGAAACAAATTCTGTCGGAGATAACTACCTTGGCACAACAGGGACACCACCTGATTATCAGGAATTAATAGCCAAACAGCTCTCATCTTCTCAGAGTTATTTTTTATGAAAATCTGCCCAGTGAGGTGTGGTTTTATAACACAGTTAGAAGAAGGAGTGAATTTGTGCATTGGTCTTCTCAAACAGCAAAGCAATGGACACATAAACAGAATAAACACAAACAGTTTCTCTCCAAAATAGAACAATTTATTAATGACATACATCAAAATCAACTTCCAGTTTAAATTCTTTTGTGAAGAAAATAGACTAGTATCATTCCGCTTAACCACTAAGGAAAAATAGATGAATTAGGAAAACTAATAAACTATAAACAATAGTAAAAAGGAACAAATGATAAAACTGAAACCAATAACAAATAAAACTATCCAGTGATATCAAATTTAGAGTGAATATGTGTGTTTAAAAACCAAAGTCTGTTTTATGGAATTGGGAAATGAGGCCAAATTAGCTATAAAAGCTAAAGAACAACAGTTGCCAGGTGTTCAAACCACCAGTTCACAATGCAAAGCAGAAAATAAAATACTGTTTTATCACAGTGACTGAATAAATAAAGTGACGAACTATTAAGATGGTGGCACAAAACAAAAATTGACTCACAATGTGCCGGCTCAAATAACAACAAAGGCAATGGTGGATGCGCTATTTAGCAACCCCTCTAAGTCATTAATACAAATATTAATTTCTGTATGAGCACTGGTGGAATATTATGGCATGAACAGAACAAGCTATGCTGTAAACACAGCAGAACTAATGGTACATTTGGCATTATCAGGGCTTTATATTTAGCATTAGCAACTGAGATGACAGAGAATCAATTTACCATATTTATATGGACCATGTGGACATATTTTATGCAGGTTAGTGAAAGGAGATGAACACAAAACACAGATAAAATGGAGCAAACTCACATTACCGGGTAACAGTGCTCAAACCACTTATTGAGCCAAAGTTTGAATCACAGATAGCCTCAACTCCAGCTTGCTTTAGGCCCATTCTAGCCCGACACAGTTCAAAGATCAAAACAAAGCAAAATCAATTATTTCTGTCCAGACACAACCTCTTACTGTGAACTGTTCTGATGAAAAGGAGAGCATGTTGAGTTCAGCACACAGAAGAACAGATAAGACATGTCACTCTTGGTTTTGCGACTGTGGTGAACATCAGGCAAACGCCAGGCGTGCAGAGCTGCTTTCTTTCGTTCTTGTATATACATTTAAAGGAGACATGCTATGTCTGTTTTTGGAGATTAATGGTCACCTGTTTATGTTATAGTCTTTTACCATCTGGGAGAAAATACTACATTGATGTATTAAAAACCAGTGCATGCAACAGCTTTATCCCTTAGGTAACAAGCAGGGCTTGACATTAACACCCGCCAACCCGCCAAATACCAGTGAATTTTAGCAGTAACACAACCACTCCGACTAGCCACTTTAGCGGGTTAAATTATATATACAGTTTTTAATTGTAGTTTTCTCAAATGGCATCTGAAATAATAAACAAGTTGAATCATGACACTACAACTCCCATGAGCACTGCCTGCATACAGTATATATACATATGCATAGATATGCTCTCTGGTCCGTTCATGACCGACGTCGCTTTAGACAGGCGGTCCCTGTGGAGAACACAGTTGTGAAGCGGTGGGGGCGGAAATGTTTCTACTTTGTACACTGCTAGTGTTGCCAAGTCAGTTTATTATAGGCGACTTTGGGTTTGTTTTTCTCTAAAGTTGCTTGCAAAAAAATTTGGACTTGCCTTTCTTTCCGAGTGAAACCCCTTGATTATCTCCCAGCTCCCACAATAAAGCAAAACCCGAGTGGTAGATAGTTTGTCCTTTCCACGCCACTGTTTCCTGGTTATAGCACCCACTAGAGTTGACTAGGCACACCCCGAACACACTCACGCCAGAACCCAGAGGTACAGGGAAACGAGTGATGAGCCAGCTTGACAATGAGATGCAGTAGATGGAGAAAATATGGAAAGATTTTAATACAGAGTGGGAGAAAGAGAGCACATTGAAAGACTGGATCTGACCTGAGATGAGAGATGTCTCTCTTCTGATTCTGCTGTGTGAAATATGTGCTCACCATGCCTTTTCTTTTAAACAGACTTTAAAGAAAGTTTTTTTATGTTTATCATTTTCCTGTTAAGTATTCAAAATGCACTTTTCTTTTGATCGGTTGTTATTCCACATTTTAAGTTATTCAAAATGTTTATGGTAAAAGTGTTAATAATAATTTTGCTGTTGCTTTTGTATAATGCCATAATAAATGTATACATTTACACAGTTTTAAACAGTGGTCTTTAGCCAGTTGGGCTTTTTTTGGGCTTGTTTTCATAGAGCTGGTTGCTTGTTTCTCTCATGAGACCTGGCAACACTGATCACTGCACATTTTCATATAAAATAAGCTTTACACAGAACCTTGTCGGAGCTGAATGCTTGATAATGACCCGAAGTGGTAAACATTTTATGTAGTCTTGTTATGATTGTGTAACAGGGTCATTTACATTTAAAATGTTGTAAATCTAGTTCAAACATTAATTCTCAACAACAAAATTGTGGTTGGTGAAAATGCTGAGTGGCTAGTAACTCTGGAAAACCACTAGCCACAGTGGCTGGTGAACAAAAAAGTTAATATCAAGCCCTGGTAACAAGGCTGCCAACTTTCCAAAAAATGCACTTTTATTTTCAATATATATTATACATTAAGGTCACAAAACATCAAACAGGATTCATAGTCTTACTAAAATGATCATCACTTGCTTTGGAAATAATTCCAAAAGAAGAATAGTAAAAAGTCACCCTTTTCGGTCATTACCAGTCACCACTTTTATAGCAGCTCAGTGCCTCGCTGCTGTATGGAATACCAGCAGCAGAAAGTAAAAATTCTGTACTTCTATGTAGGAAACCTTTCAAATCATTGAATGAATACACAGATAACTACTAACGCAACCTTAGCGCTGGTCTTTCCAGTGGTAAGTGAATTTGTGATTGCTTTTGAGAATTTGAGTTTTGGCTCTCTATCCTAAATAATTTGATTTGCTGAACAGAAGAGACCCAAATAAATGTTCTCTCCCAGAAATAAAAGTTTTGAACTTTTCAGCATTCTGTCGTGGCGCCTGATAGGCATAACTTTAATGTTTTGTTTCTTGGGAATATTCTGCTTATTCTGCTGTGGATACATTCAAGGTAGACATCTAACATCAAGGAACAGAAAAGTTTAGGCTGTAGCTCTTCTTAACAACATAGTTTTTATTTTTAACAGGAGCTACCTGTGTCCTGAAGAAGAAGTTCTCAGCATCCCAGTTCTGGACTGACTGCAAACAATATGAAGTTACTATATTCCAGTATATCGGTGAACTCTGCAGGTACCTCTGCAACCAGCCAAAGGTAATCTATTGTGCATTTTCTATTAAATGTTAATCAATTCAGACCTGAGGATGTGACCCATTTAATCCTGAAAGGTAATGAAAAGCGTTACTCATCCTTAAGACTTGTTGTTTCTAAGTCCCTGGAGAACTTACAACATGAAATTACAACATAAACTTTCGGCTTTTATTGTATTTTTTTTTATTGTCCTTATGTTTCCCCATCTATAAATCATTAGATTTTTTTTGTTTCTTGAAAATGGTGTAATGCAGCCTGCTGGTTGTTAATATGACATCACAACGTGACAACATGTTCCTCATGTTATCCACGCAGCAGACTACAAAAAACCTCTTCATAAGCAACCTGCCCTGCCACTTAATGAATGACACAGCAAGCAAATTAAAGTCGGAGCAGCAGGCCAGATTTTGTCTTTTGTCCTTTATAGTCACTGCTGCTTGTGAATCATTCAAGTAACATGCTTTCCAATAATGGCAGAAGGACAAGTAGTGGCTTTGTGTTGAAGTTTGTGTCCTCCCATTATGGACACAAAGACTTCCATGTACATTCAGTGTGTGCCTGGGCACTCCCCTTTGGATGCTGAACTCAAAGTCCTCTTTATTCTCACTGCCTTTGTTTTTGGTCCATGTGGGTGGAAGACTGTCCAAAACCGTCCTCCCCACTGATTGGAAAGTGTGGGGAGGGGTCTGGGACAAGTGTATAATTTGGAAACCCGACCCACCACCAAGGCACAGTTTGTCACCCCCCACGCCCAAAAAAAACAAAAACTTGATATGATGATAGATATAAGTTCCACTATTTCATTATTTAATGTATAGGCGATTAAATCTTAACATCTTATTGAATAACACATTGACCATCACCGGTGGTCCTTACAATGAGTATGATTCTCGATTCTCGTATTCAGTGTGATGTCTCGGTAGCCATTAGGATCTGGGCACTCACTTATTCTGCAACAGATCCAACCTTCAAACCTAGAGTTGAAAACCCTTTATGCCTGTTTTTGCTGTCTCAGCTATATGCAAATTTAATGAGCCTTTTACCAAGTTTACAGTGAGATTTATTGTTCAGATTTAATTAGAGAAAAAAAGCCACTGGGATGCTCTGTCTACAAGTGGTGGGGAGCGACATACAACTCTGACACCTGCTATTGTTCATATGTCACCGGTCACAGGTTTGAGCAGTCTGTAGTCTCCCCATGAACAGTGCAATGCTGTAAAACATTTCAATTGTTTTTCACCTGATCTACTGGATGAGAGATGCAGTGGTGGCGACAACCTCTACCTGATGACTCAGTTTATCCCAGAGGCTTACTAATGGATTTAGGTCTGGAAAAAAATGCAGACCACCCCATTTGAGGGACCCCAGCGTTCAGCAGCCATTCCCTGATGATGTAGCCTTACTGCTTGGGCATTGTTATCCATAAAGATAAAACCAGGCCTCTGTTGCAGATGCAGAGCCACTGGGTCATTTATGTTATTTAGGTAGTACTGACTTGTCACAGCACTATTCACAGTTCTGTATTAACAAGACAGACTAAAACACCACCACCTGCAATGGCTCATCTGATGAGACCAGTGGCTGACTCATTGTGTTAACCTTGATGTTTACAACAACAGTGGCAACCCTTATTTCTGTTCCACCTGGTGGTGTTGTCCGGTACCCTCACAGTTCGTCTAAAACATAGATCACACTGATGTAAGCAGTTTGAAATGGTCACAGTGACATTTGGGTTCCTCTCACCTCCTTTAGATATGCCTGGAGTTGAGTGCCATTTATCATCTGGTTCCACAGGTCACTGTTCACAATGTTCACACTTCTATACCTTTCTGTGACTCTTCCATTCTGCCTGAGTGTCTGTTGCAACCTGCTGATACTCTGGGATACTATGCTAAGTGGCAACTACTCTCTGAAACCTTGCTGTGGACAAGACCTGATAAATGATTGTTAGGAGTCATCTTGGTCTCATGATGTCCAAATGTTAATAGCACGAAGAGGACCTCTTAAATACAAATTGTCACTGAACCATAACATTCAGTGATTGAATCACAGATGAGTAAATTGGCATTTATATGGTTATTCGCCTTGTTGGAGAATAGTATGCTATGCAACACATTCTAAAACATTGAACAATTGGACAGGTGCATTCAAATCATTAAAAGGGTCAAGTTAAGGTCTCCTGTAAATGTTATAGTGTGTTATAGGTACATTCGGAAATGTGATTATGATATCTGTATGTTTTGTGTCTAGTGTAACTTGGCCCACAACCTGACAAATGATCACAATTATAATTAAACAGTTTGGCAACCATAAACAGTTAAATGTAGATTTATAAAGAATCTTGCTCAGCTGGCTTTACCAAGCAGAATGTTTGGGCCTGTGTTGCTGCAGTTACAGTTACTGACGTGTGATGAAATTATTTAAAAAAACCTTAATGGGTTTTGTTCCTTCACAATAGTTAGATGTTTTAGATACCGAAGTATTTTTGTCATCAAAGTACAATATAGGGCAGATTTTATCTTCAGGCATCCAGACAGCATGAGCAGCGCAAGTTTTTCAGATTACTTTATTTTATGTAATCTGACTGCTGGGTCCAGTGACCCAGCATCACCTTAAATTAATCCAGGGCTCAGCCTAACCACTAACATTAATTAATGGATTAAGGTTTTATTGTTTTTGCCTGTTGCTGCATCCAGAAGAAGCTGCAGAACAATGTCAGTATACATCAATTCATCAATGAGTTGTTTTCGGGACTGAAATTTAAAGGTTGATGTGCCTTTATATGTACAACTATTTTTAAAAAAAGTATATCTGGCAACTGTGGAATTCACCTCCCTAATAGTGTTTCTGCTAAAACAAATGAAATTTGAACAGAACTTAAATGACTGTCTAAAAGTGCAGTTGACAGTTAATCAAGATAAAGAAAGGACAAACCTGCACACCAGCAAAGTTAGGTAGAGCTACACCCAGTTCTATGTTCATAAGTTTAACTCACTGTTTAATTTAAACTATTTAGAGAAATAAAACACTATTAAAAGCAGTACTTACCAGATCTACTTATATTTATAAATTTTTTGGCATGAAATATCAGGCCTATTTTGAATGCAGGTTGAAATTATTACATTATTATTTAGGTTTTTCTGCTCAAAGTTTTTATTGCTGATAATATTTCCATTCTTAGCCCTTGTGAGCTTTTTCCTTATTGCTCGATTTAATTTCTTTAGTCCCTCAAACTATTCTCCTCATGTCATGTAAAGCACTTTGTGTTTTCCATATTAATTGAAAAATGCTTTATAAATAAGAACTGATTGATTTAAATCCATAAAAACTTCATTTAGAGTAAGTGAAGAAGCAGCTTTTTCATAATTAATTAATCTGTGATCAACAGACATGTTGTGGGTGTCATTAACAGGATTGCTCACTGCTGGCTTGATTTAATGCTCACCTTATACAGATGATACACTTGTCTGTCTTTCAGTGTTTAACCGTCTCTCCTAGACATAGCTACTGGCTGAGCTTCTACTGTGACTGTGTGTGCTCTTTTTCATACTCTAGACTTGAAAACTGGCTCAGAGTTAATCTGTTTAGCTGTCCTTCTCTCCTAGATGAAGCCACTAAACTACTAATGTTTCTTTTCCTTCCTATAGAAAGTACTACTGGATCAGTGCTTCTGAGTTCGTTTTTTTTTTTGTCCCTGCTCTGTTCTTTCAAACCCCCAGTCGGCCGCTCACACTGAGCCTGGTTCTGCTGGAGGTTTCTTCCTGTCAAAAGGGAGTTTTCCTCTTCATTGTCGCTACATGCATGCTCAGTATGAGGGATTGCTGCAAAGTCAACACCGAAGCTCAGTCTTCTCGTGAGCACAAGGATTCAGAGGGACCAAGCATCAGGGATTCATAGAACCGTAGTTACAGTCGTAACTTTTGTTCTATTTCATCCCTATTAACTGCCAGATGCGGTGCTTCAACTCATATAGGTGTACTTTCTATGGGAAGGAAAAGTAAAACCCCATTTTGGATAAAGTAAAAACTGAAAGACAGGGCCAAGTGTATCATTGGTAGAAGGTGAGAATTAAGTTGTTGGCAGCAGAAGCTTGGACGATGCCGACCTACAGGAAGGTGTCACAGGTAATACGACATCACAGGTGTCTCAGGCCAGGTGTAGCTTATAGGAAGAGAAAAGAGAGAGAACATAAAGTTAAAAGCTGAAAAAACAGCAAATAATGAAAAATTGGAGAGTAGTATGAGAATGTAGCAAAGAGAGTGAAAGTGGTCATTATGTCCTCCAGCAGCCTAAGCCTATAGCAGCATAACTACAGAGAAAGCTCAGGATAACCTAAGCTACTCTAACTATAAGCTTTATCAAAAAGGAAAGTTTTAAGCCTAGCCTTAAAAGTAGACAGGGTGTCTGCCTCACGGACTAAAACTGGGAGCTGGTTCCACAGGAGAGGAGCCTGATAAATAAAGGATCTGCCTCCCATTCTACTTCTAGAGACTCTAGGAACCACCAGTAAACCTGCAGTCTGAGAACGAAGTGCTCTGTTAGGAACAATCAGATCTTAGATGTATGATGGAGCTTGATCGTTAAGGGCTTTATATGTGAGAAGGAGAATTTTAAATTCTATTCTGGATTTAACAGGGAGCCAATAAAAGGGAAGCTAAAATGGGAGAAATATATATATATATATAAGATAGGATATTTCTAATTTTGGCAATGTTCCAGAGGTAAAAGAAGGAAATTCTTGAAACCTGTTTAATATGAGATTTAAATGACATGTACTGGTCAAAAATAACACCAAGGCTTTTTACTTTATTATCAGAGGTCAATTTAATACCGCCCAAGTTAAGTGATTGACTAAACAGTTTCTTTTTTAAAGACTCCAGTCCAAAGACGACAACTTCTGTCTTTTCTGAATTTAGAAGCAAAAAATGTAAAGTTATCCAATGTCTTCAAGACATGTTTGTAGTCTAACTGGTTGGGCTCATCAGAATTTATGGATAAGTAAAGCTGAGTATCATCAGCATAACACTGAAAATTTATCCCATACTGCCTGATAATTTTACTTATTGGAAGCATATATGTAGTGAAGAGAATTGACCCAAGTACTGAACCCTGTGTTACTCCACAATTAACCCTGGCGTTTGAAGATGATTTATCATTTACATGAACAAATAAGACAAATAAGATGTAAACCAGCCTGGTGCTGTTTCCCTGATCCCTACAGCATGTTCCAGCCTTTCTAAAATAATATTGTCATCGACTGTATCAAATAACGCAATGAGATCTAACAGGACAAGTACAGACATGAGTCCATTATCTAGAGGCTAGGAGAATATCATTAGTGACTTTCAGAAGAGCTGATTCAATGCTATGATTAGCTCTGAAACCTGACTGAAACTCTTCAAACAGATCATTGCTGTGTAAATGCTCACACATTTGATTAGCAACTATTTTCTCATGAATTTGACATAAGAACGGAAGATTGGATATAGGTCTGTAATTTATTAAATCAGCATAATCAGGCGAAGGTTTCTTATGTAAAGGTTTAATTTCAGCTACCTCAAAACCCTGTGGTACATATCCATTTACTAAGGATAGATTAATCATATCTAAAATGGGGCTGGTAATCAGAGGGAACACTTCCTTAAATAATTTGGTTGGGATTGGGTCTAACATACAAGTTGAAGGTTTAGATGAAGCTAATATTTTTGATAACTCAGAAAGCTCCACAGGATCAAAACAGTCTAAACACAGATCAGGTTCTACAGTTACTTCCAATATTTTCTCGCTTGCTGAGTATGAAGTAATCATCATGGGAGTATGTCAAAGATTTTATTTTTAATAGAATCAATTTTATTTAAGAAGAATCCCATAAAGTCATGACTGCTGAGAGCTAAGGGAATGGATGGCTCAACAGAGCTATGACTGTGTAAGTTTAGCAACTGTACTAAAGAGTAACCTAGGATTATTCTTGTTCTCTTTTATTAATGATGAGAAATAACCTGTTCTAGCTTGGTGAAGTGTCTTTTTATACAACAGTAGACTATTTTTCCAGATTAAGTAGGAATCATCTAGGTGTGTAGAGCGCCGCTTTCTCTCCAATTTTCCAACAGTGTGCTTTAAAGTACGCAGCTCTGAATTAAACCAGGGAGTCAACCTCCAATGAATAATTACCTTCTTTTTCAAGGGGGCTGCATTGTCTAATGCACCACGCAATGAGGAAATAACACCATGAACAAGAGACTCAATTTGTGAAGGGGAAGAAACAAACTTATTGCCCTCCACTGTGTTTTTCTGTGATAATGAGGAAATTAAAATTGGAACAGATTCTTTAAAGGTTGTTACAGCATTGTCTGATAATGATCTACGATAATGAAATTGTCTTTCAGATGTGGAGTACTCGGTTAAATTAAAATCAAAATTATTAAAAAATGGTCAGACAGGAGAGGGTTATGGGTAAATATTGTTATTTCTATACACTCAGTGCCATATGTCAGCACAAGGTCCAGAGAATGAAGACAAAGGTGGGTAATATTCAAACTAATTAAAACATTTTTAATACCAAAATGTGAGCTTAATGCAAGATATGTTTTATAGCTGCTTAATTTATTTTCAAAAAGTAATTGTCGAAATACATATTCAATTTTTTTTTAATATGACTAGTATCATATCAGAAATAATGCTTTGTATCCTCAATACTAAATTTAACGTACTTTGTCTAACACAAATGACAAGTAACCACAATATCACATTGAGAAAACATGGCAACAAAACCAACACTACTAAAGACTTCAGGATACAACAATGTTAAATGTTGGGTCAAAGTCTACAATAAGCTAATGCTGCAAAACAACCTCTTCTATGGGTGTAGAAACAGGTGAATCATGAAATCCACATATTGTTGTCTTTTCTTTTTTGTTTTAATAGCAGAAAGACTTTCAGCTTGTGATCTGTTTGGCAGAATACAACTCTCCCTATGTCCCCTGCATCTGAAACAGTTGTCTCTACTTGTCTCTACTTATCATCTGGAAATCCTAATCTGAACGGCAAATATGTCTAATCCTACTGAATTGGGAGAGGAAGGTTTTTACATTTTTTTTTTTTATAAAGTTAGGATAATATGATTTCCCATGTAGGGTGGCATTTCTGTCAACCAGTTTTCTGTACAAACCGGTTTTAGGCTTATTGTTTTTTATATCATAATGTCCATACAGTTTATGAGAACATGAGGTGATTAGTGAATGCACCCTACTTAAGCAGTAAAAGGTTGTGCTAACAACAAAACTGATTGATATGAAAGTTGACATACATTCATATGGTTTACAAAGCATAAAAGCATAAAACAATAAAAATCAACTAACGAAAACATGAGTGACTCAAGCAATTGCAGTTAATAAAGCGCTCTCATCACGGCCTTTTAGTGGTGCTTTTGGCCCACCAAATGTCATTAGCTCTGTCCTTTTGGATTCTTGCTGAAAATCATTCTAGGCTGAGGGAACAGCATATTTAAATGTGCTTTTACACAGACATATGATAATAAGCCTAGCAATGCAGTCTGTATGTGGGGCTTTGTCATAAATATAAAACTAGAAAGGCACTCACAGAGCACAGAATGTCGCCAAGGCAAAAGGGTCATTGACGCATGTCATCTATACTGATGAGTTATACTCTGGATGACTTCTGGCCGCTGCAAGTCAGCTGCTGACAGGGTGACGAACCAAGTGGGAACCAAGTTGTCGTACCATGGTCTGGCAATGATACAGAATCCTACAAAAAAATCCCGGATCCAGATGGCGGTAAGCATTACCACCAAAATCTAATCACCTATTCCTTTTCCTAATACACAACTTGTCTGAAGATTTCATCCAAATCTGTTAAAAACTTTTTAAGATATTTTGCTAACAGACAGACAGACAGACAGACAGAGGGAAAAACCAATGTCGACAAAAACATAACCTTCTTGACGGAGGTAAAAATGTATAACAATGGTAATACCAAGGTACTACTGTTAAATAGAAATATACAACCAAAGTAGGCAATATTTACAATCCTGACATGGTGCATGAAGCTATGGAAATTGGGCAACCCAATGTGCAATCATGAGCTTCATAAAATGCAAATATATAGCAGTCCAGTACTGTGTGTACTGTTTCACGAAGTAGAGGGATATGATTATAAACTGGACTCCTGTCAGCGGTTGAGGAGTCAGATGGTCTTGGGGAAAAAAAGGTTCTCTAGCTTTGATGTTCTGCATGTTTGTGCAGACTGAATATGGAAGTGTAAATACTCAGTGTTGTGGGTGGGTTGCCGTTGAGAATGGAGGCAGCTCTACTACGATCTCTGTGTTGGCAGATGTTCTGCAGAGAGGACAGCAGAGTTCAGATGATCTTCTCCCCAATCTTCACCTCTTTCTGAAAGCATTTACACTCTGTAACATTAGTGCTACCATACCTAACGGTGATGCTCTTGGTCCATCCAGGATGAATAGATGGATGATCCCCTAATACTGATAACCCACCCCTACCCACCACTTAAAAAAAACAATTGTATGTAAATTACCTAAACTCGCCTGATATTTATGGATTTATACTGAAGAAGTTAAGATGTGTGAGAGATAAGGAGTTATAATCCAATACAATTAGAGCAATACTGGCTCTGGTTCTTTAGAGAGGCAGCCCACCAAAAGTCTGCCAATAAGGAAGACGTACACAGCACACAAGCACCGTCCTCTGAACTCTGCGTGAGCCTTCAAACTGCCATCTCATTATGCCAGTGGAGAGGAAGGACCATCTCCTTCTAGAATTGGTGTGTGGTTGGTATAAAAAGCAATTTAGGGGGAAGGGATTTCATGATAGAAATCAGTCACGCCTTGTAAACTCCAAAATTGACATCTTTGTGTTCGGTAAAGCGTAGAAGACTCTCAGATGCATGCAAGTATAGCCCAGAAAACTACACAACAATCTCCATAAAAATTGTTTTCCCAAATGTTGGGTACATAGAGTTTACTGTATCTATCACCACTTGCTTTTTCTGTCTATGCAGAAACTTCTAACCAGCACCAAGCAATATAAAGACAAGAAACCTGTAGCATATACTTTTTGCTAATAACTCAAACTATACAGACATGAGTATCCTTTCACATGTCAATGTCAACAAACCCAGAAACAAGTTTATTTCCATGGGAGGAAAGAGCTTTAGGGGTGCAATTCTTATTCCTATCCTCTGGTAGCTGTTGAGGACAGCCAAAGCCTTGCACTGATAGTTAATTTTCATGCAGCAGCCTACAGGGAATGTGGTTTGTTCAATGCCTGAACCATGACAGACTAATTTCTTGTTTAGCTAATCATAATCAGAATTACCCTAAGCTCTGAGAGTTACTCTCTGAATGGGAATACAGATGGCCTGCAAACATCAGCTTACGCCACAGACAAGTGGCTCCAGTCTCATAATGAACCAGCATTCAGTGAGCACAATCAGCTGAGGACAGGACAATATTTTAATAGCCAGGTCAAACAAAACATTTTTTCACCTTGTTAATGACCTCAAGCCCATCTGAGCTATCAGATGGGAGGTAGTCTTTTAGCATTGGTGAATGCTACTGAATTTCCCAGAGATGTTCTGCTGTTAATGGGAACATAAACAATCCTAAATGGTTGCTCAAATTTATTTTACTTTGTAATTATTTGTGGTTCTTCTAATGTAAAGTCAGCAAGTTGTTGTGTTTCATCAATACAGGCTGGGGTGTCTTTCCTTATTTAGACTTTTTTCAAACTGGCATGTTTCTGACAGGCTGCACACTGAAAAAACAACATCCATGATCCCAATTAAGAAGACTATTTGATCATCAGAACAGTACGCAACTGGAGTTACTCTCCAGTGAGCTGCAAGCTGAGTTTATTCATTTCATTCCACTTAGCACAAATCAAAGCAAGTCAGATGTACATAATGCCACACGATAGCAATTTCAAAGCAGAGGCACCCTATTAATGAAGGCACAGATTTTAACTTAGAAGGTAACTTTTAACTTAGAAGGAAAATCTCAAAATTGTTTTGAAGTTACAGGTCATTGCAAAAGTAATAATACACCTAAAACCTTTCTCAATAAAACCATCTCAATTTACTACCATGAATTTAAATGCATTTTATTACCATATATGTGATAAATGCATCTTTATTCAGCACCTAATTAAAATATAATGCAACTATTTGCTTTCATAAATGATTTAATTAGCCCAGACGGGTAGGAAATAAAATGGTGGAGAAGTTTAAAGCAGGGTTAGGTTGTAAAACAATATTCCAATCTTGAAACATCTCTCAGAATGCTATTTAATCCATCATCAGACAATAGAACGAGTATGGCACAACTACAAATCTAACCAGACATGACCACCTGAACTGACAGTTTGGTAGGGAGAGCATTAATCAGAGAAGCAGCCAACAGAGCCATGGTAACTCTGGAGGAGCTGAAACTGTACCACTGAAAACCATCTAATCACATTTTCAAATAAATTCATATATATAAAGGCTCTCCTGGGATCAACAGTGGGAATAAAATAAAAATCCCAACTCCTGGTAGTTTTTGAATTTTGCAACCATCAAAGGTTTGTTTATTGTGATCACGATTCATCACAATTCTTATTACAATAAAAAAAAATAAAAAATCTAAATGCCGATAAAATTATTTCCCATCTCCTACCTAAGCTAAATAGAGGGGATAGTAGAAAAAGCTTGGAACTAAGGTTCACCTTCCAACAGGAAGAAAATTGGTTTTCACACCTTCAACAGCTTTGCAAACAGAAAAGGTAAACAAATGTCAGTCTCAAGATGTGCAAAGATGGCAGTGACATAATCCAAAAGACTTGAAGCCATAACTGAAGAGAAAGGGGGTTCTATAAAGCATAGACACAGGGATGGCTGAACACATGTGCATACCACACTTTGCAGACCATGTATCATTTTCACAACACTTTCACATGTGCTACTTCGTAATGGTCTATTACATAAAATATCAGTATAATACATTGCAATTTCTGGTTTTAACAGGACAGGGGTAAAAAGATCCACGGGTATGAAATATTTTGGAGGACACTGCATTAAAGTTACCTGAAAACGGTTTAAATGTTCCCCTTTCATTATGTTCTGGTGCTTCTCTTTGATTGGACAGTCAGTTTTAACCTAACAAATCCGGACAAAAGAAACAGTTTGATTTCTGCTCAGAGGAAGCCGACATCTGTTAGGAAACTGTGCAGCTGCACCGTTGACAGGAAAAAGTCTGTCCAAGTCAGAGCAGCTTTTAAGAGCAGAGCTTAGATGATCCCACCAGCTTAAACAAAAGAGAGTGATGTCCAAACCTGCAATTCTTATTCTCGAGTTATTCTTTAAGATCTGTATTATTTTTTAAACTCATTGCTATTCATGCACACAAGCCACTGTAGTCATAAGCCAATGCTTTATACAGGATTTATGACCAATACCATTAAGTAAGCCTCCTTAATTTGACAGCTCGGACTTCCTATCCAGACGTTTTTAATGACTTCTTGCTACTTCAGGTCTACCCTGCGGATTTTACGTTCTTTTTCACCCTCACAGGGGACATTAACCCTCAAAAGAAAGCACAAAGGCAAACAATGTTGGACTTCTTTGAAATTCATTCGAGCATTCAACCGTGCAACAACATTATGCCCTCTTAAAATGAAGCACTCTGCTGCGAGCTTAAAAGGGAACCTCCGGTTAAACACACAGAAACAAGCAGGCTCTGCCACAGTGGAATTCACAGCAATAAAAATTACATAGACCTTATTTAATGAATATTCAGTGAGCTTGTTTCCCTGCATTTGACTTCAGACATATTCCTAGAGGGAGGAGGAGAAGGATGGACAAATTATTTGAGACTGAGCAGGAAAGTGTCCAATAAAAGTCAGATGGGATTCCCACTAAATCGCGCGTTAAAGGTATTTTCCAGCATACTCTGTAAAATCATTCAAACACACTTTAGATGCAGTTGAGCCTTTATAGAATATAATACGATCAGTCACCTTAAATAAACTTTTCAAACTTGTACCTGTTTCCCTTGAGCGTGATTCTCCATGTGGGTCAGAGCCATACGCAACACTATGACAGACTACTCGAGCCAACCCGACCCAACAGAGGTGCTCAAGGGAATTCTTTCCGATCATACTCACCTTATTCAATCTCACGATTCCACTTTACGCTCTTTAACCGAACAGCAACGTCAGACTAATCAACAGCTAGAACAGGTAACTGCCATGTTGCAACTATCCCTGAACAAGACCCCGACTCAGCAATTAGAGGCCGCTGCAGCCAGTTCAGAGACCCAGCGTCTGCCTTTCGCTCGTGATGTCATTTCCCCCAGTCCTGAAAAATATTCAGGTGAGACCAGTGATTGCAAGGGTTTCTTGTTACAATGTTTTTTAGTGTTCAATCGCTCCCCCCACTCTTTCTCTCATGATGACTCTAAGATTTCTTATGTTATTGGTCTTTTGTCAGGTAAAGCACTAAGATGGGCCGAATCCTGTTTTCCTAGGTGTGTCCAGTTTGGTTGCACATTTTCTGATTTTGTTTATGATGTTTATGTTTATGTAATTTTTCTTTCAACATTGATTATGTGGCTTCTGGTTGTAAGTTATGGACTATTAAGCAGCGGGGTAGAGCGCTGATGGAATTTGCTATAGATTTTTGTATCCTTGCAGCGGAATCCGGCTGGGACAGCCGGGCCCTAAAGTCTGTGTTTTTCCATGCTTTAGATGAGATTTAAAAGGATGAACTGGTTTTAGTGGATGAACCAGAGTTATTGGAGGATTTTATTGCTAAGGCTATTAGAATAGATAGCCGGTTAAGGGAAAGGAGGAGGCCCAGGAATGAGCGCAGTTATGGTAGAACCCAAGCAACGGTTTTATCTACCATTAATCCCAAGCCCCCTTCCCTTGAACTGGCAGGTGAGATTGAACCCATGCAGGTGGGTAGGGTGCGCCTCACCAGCGAAGAGAGGCAGAGGCGCTGGCAGGCCAGGCAATGTTTTTATTGTGGCTCCATAGAGCATCTAGTAGCCGACTGACCTGCTTGTCCACCTCGGCCAAAAGATCAGGTCCGTCAGTAGTTAGGGATATACCGGCGGACCAGACTGTATCACCCGAATCCCTCAGATTTTGTTTGCCGGCTACGTTACTACTTAACCAGCAGGTCCACAATCTCTCTGCACTGGTTGATTCAGGAAGTGAACAGAATCTTATAGACTTGGATTTAGTGAAGCCAGACAGGATCGAGATTGTGGCTTTAACAGCACCATGTCTTGTGACCGCCATTAACGGTCAGGAACTGTTTTGCATCACTAACCAAACAAGACCTTTGGTCCTCTTGTTATCTGGCAACAATTGTGAGTTAATCTCTTTCTACGTTTTCCCTGTAGCCACGCACGCTATGGTGCTGCGTTTCCCTTGGCTCAGTAAGCACAATCCTCACCTTGTTTGGGTTAAGGGCAGAGTTGAGTGCTGGTCCACCAGTTGCCACACTACCTGTCTACAGTCTGCAGTCGTTCCCGTCCCTACTGACCCAGCGGTTGAGGAGAGTGAGTTTCCAGATCTTACCTGGGTACCTTTGATATACCATGATCTTAAACAGGTGTTCAACAAAGCTAAGGCGCTTTCGTTACCCCCACACCGACCCTATGATTGCGCCATTGACTTACTTCCAGGAGTCACCCTGCCCACCAGTAGGTTGTATCCCATTTCCAAACAGGAGCAGTCGACCATGGAGAGGTACATTAATGAGTCCCTAGCTACTGGCCTTATTCGTCCTTCATCTTCACCCCTAGGCGCAGGTTTCTTTTTTGTAAGCAAGAAAGATGGTTCTTTAAGGCCCTGCATCGACTATAGGGGGCTCAATAACATTATGGTTAAAAACAAGTAACCCCTTCCTTTACTTTCTTCAGATTTCGAACCAGTGCGTGAGGCCACAGTTTTCACTAAACTTGACCTTAGGAATGCCTACCACCTAGTTAGGTTCCGGCAGGGGGATGAGTGGAAGACAGCCTTTAAGACTCCTCTTGGACATTTTGAGTACATAGTAATGCCTTTCGGCCTCTGCAACACCCCTGCTGTCTTCCAGGCACTTGTTAATGACGTCCTCAGGGATTTTTTGAATATTTTTGTGTTTGTTTACCTAGACGATATTTTGATTTACTCCAAAGACCTGAAGACTCACCAACATCATGTCTGTCTGGTGTTACAGAGACTTTTGGAGAACTGTGAGAAATGTGAATTTCACCAAACCACCGTAACCTTCTTAGGTTTTATTCTAGAGGGTGGACAGATCCGTGCAGACCCGGAGAAAGTAAAGGCTGTGCTGGAGTGGCCTGTTCCGGACTCTCGGAAACAACTACAGAGGTTTCTCGGCTTCGCCAATTTCTATCGCCGCTTCATCCGGAACTACAGCCAGACGGCAGCACCTTTAACTGCACTAACTTCCACCAAAGTCAACTTCCATTGGAACTCCGCTGCGGATCACGCCTTCTGTGTTCTACAGGAGAAGTTCGCTCAGGCACCCATCCTCAAACATCCGGATCCCTCCAGACAGTTCATTTTGGAGGCTGACGCCTCCGACACTGGGGTGGGAGCAGTACTCTCACAACGTTCCTCTGATGATGACACGCTGCACCCTTGTGGGTATTTTTCGCATCGGCTTAGCCAAGCTGAGCGGAATTATGATGTGGGTGACAGGGAACTCCTTGCTATTAAGCTAGCCTTAGAAGAGTGGAGACACTGGTTAGAGGGTGCCGTTCACCCTATCTTAGTTTGGACCGATCACAAGAACTTGGCTTATTTACAGACTGCTAAAAGACTTAACCCAAGACAAGCCCGTTGGTCTCTTTATTTTTCACGGTTTAATCTAAACTTCTCTTTCAGACCTGATAGTAAGAACTCCAAGCCTGACACTCTCTCCCGGCAGTTTGCACCAGATGAGTCTGAGAAGCTACCTGAACCCATTGTGCCCCCCACCTGGACCATCGGGGCAGTGTCTTGGGAGACTGAGGAACTGGTCTTCCGAGCGCTAAGAACTGAGCCTGACCATGGTACGGGGCCAACCAACCGTACGTATGTCCCTACTGCAGTAAGGTCTAGGGTTATCCAGTGGTTCCACATGGCTAGGTTCACTGCACACCCAGGGGTAAGCCGCACCATAGCCCCGATTAACAGACGTTACTGGTGGCCCTCTTTGCACCAGGAGGTCCGAGAGTGGGTGCTTGCTTGTACTGTTTGATATAGAAACAAGAGTAGTAACCAACCCCCAGCTGGTCTTCTACAACCTTTGTGCATCCCTAGGCGTCCCTGGTCTCATTTAGCTCTAGATTTTGTAACCGGGTTACCCACTTCCAAGGGTATGACGGTCATTTTGACTATTGTCGACCGTTTCTCCAAGGTTTGTCACTTAGTGCCACTTAGAAAACTTCCTTCGGCGTTACAAATTGCCAAACTTTTAGTTAAACACGTTTCTCGTTTACACGGTATTCCGCAGGATATACTGTTTGACCAAGGGCCTCAGTTTATTTCCCAGGTTTGGCGACAGTTTTGTGTAGCTCTAGGAGCCAAGGTATCACTGACTTCAGGCCACCATCCCCAATCAAACGGACAAGTAGAAAGACTCAACCAGCAGCTCGAGTCCACACTTAGGTGGGTGACCTCCTCTGCCCCATTAGACTGGGCCGAGCATCTTCCTTGCGTTGAGTATGCTATTAACTCACAGGTCTCGTCTGCTATGGGGGTTTCCCACTTTGAAGCATTGTTAGGGTACCAGCCACCCCTGTTCGCTGCTGACGAGGTCGACGTGGCCGTTCCCTCTGTTCGCCATCATGTTCGCCGCTGTAAACAGATGTGAAAGCGAACAGTTCAAGCCCTCCATCGTACGGCAGCCCAGAACAAACATATCGCTGACCGTAGGAGACGGCCAGTTCCTGTTTATCAGCCGGGACAAAGGGTCTGGTTATCCTCCCGGGACATCCCTCTCAAAGCCATGTCAAAGAAGTTGTCACCTAGGTTTATTGGGCCCTACGTTATTGAGTCCCTAGTCGGCCCCTCTGCCGTTCGCCTCAGGTTGCCTTCCTCCTTACGAGTACACCCTACCTTCCATGTTAAGCCCGTAGTGGACTGTGGTTCTGGCCACAGAACCAGGCTGGCCCTGGTGGCTTCGTTTCTTACTAGCTTTGTTCCACTGACCTCCCCAGGACAGATCTACCACACACACCTACCCGTCGCTGACCTCTGGATTTTCCCCGGCTGGCTGCTTCCGGACTCAGATCTCTGGAGCTCATTCAACCTAACCTGTCCACCCTCCACCCCATTGCTGATGCTTTGCCTGCACTTCAAGCTCTAGTCCTTGTGACCAAGGAATCATTACCGGAATAGCTTACCATTGTTTCCTCCTTTACTTCTTCTCTAGTCCGAATCCCTCTCCTTCTGGCGGATTGCCTACCCCCTCCTAGTAAGAAACATAACACTTTTAAGTTCCGGTTTCGTTTACTATGCCACTTACCTGTCGTTTCCCTTTACAGTTGTTCCTGCTCACCGTACCGCTCCAGTCACCTTCAATAAACTTTTCAAACTTGTACCTATTTCCCTTGAGCGTGATTCTGCACGTGGGTCATAGCCATACGCAACACTATGACAAATATCTGACCAAATATTTTCTAAAAGTCAAAATGTGATTTAATTAACACAGCAAACAATATTAAAATACTGAATAAAAATGTAATTGTATTGGACAACAATTCTTCTTCAGTCTAAAACACCTAAATATCTTTTTTAAGTATTTACAGCTTAAACACCAAAAGTCAAATGTACATAGGCTAAATGAGCTATAAAAATTGAATAGTTAAAATAGCAGACGGTGTTCAAAAGGAGCAAAAAGTGGCGAAAGTACTGCAACAGGATCAAGTTAGTGTTAATGATTTAGAGCTTCCACACAAATATAAACAGATTTAGAGCTCTGAAGACAATCACTGACATTGTCACTGCTTGGTTCACCTTCACCATCCATAGCTGAATCCAGCATAGCTTAAGCATTATCAGGGTCAGACTGACTCAAAAGCATAAGGGTGAACCCCCTGCTGCTCATATACAACATGAATACTTTAGAATCTGTCAAAATCTGTCATAAGTCACAAGCTCACTGCAGTGTTTGCTAATGTCAGCTGATCAGCTCAATCCCTGTGCCTCTTATGATGTCATCAACTCAAATACAAACAAAGAAAAAAAAAACTGTCCTCCAGAGTGCTTTTAAAAAAGTAGTTTTTGTGAAATCTTGCCAGTAAACTCCATATTGCATTACTCAATTGTGTTTTAATTGTCAATGTGCTTTGTCAGTGAACAACAAAAGATCACTGCATAGAATCTTTAAATTCCCCAAAACCTGCAGCGGAGAGCTCCAGTTGTGGAGGGCATGGGGCTCTGAACTGACTTTTACCCAAGTTTACAATTAAACCTTAAAACTATGTTTGATGCATGAAATAAGTTGTTAAAAAATAAAACTTACTTGTTCTATAAAGTTTCTTTTAGGGGAAAAAAAAAACAAAAATTTTTTTATGTTCTTACTTGAATCGTTTCACTTTCAAAAATGCATGCTGTAGGAAAGTCAGATGAATTAATTGGTCTACCTGGAAAGATCCATATCAACATCAGCATGGTTTGAAGTCTCCTCTTCATCTCCATGGCTCAACATCCACCAAGTGCTCCTGCAGCTTCACTGAAAGCTGACTCCAGAAAGCCGCCGCGCTGCCCTGGACTGCTCCTTATAGCTGCCTTCAGGTGACAGTTAACAGTCCGCTGAACAAACCAGCAGGGCTACGTCTGCAAGTAAAGCTCCGGCTCCTTCTGCCATCCCGCCTGCAGACAGCGGCTGGCATGGCAAAGCGCTCCTACACCGCTTTAATTGCCACAAGGTGTGCAGTATTTCAAGTTTTCTTGCCCTCTTCCTGCTCCTAGCTCAGGTTATAACAGCTTTACTTCCGCGCTTTGTCTCTGGGATGAGCGCAGCTCCTTCTTGTCCTGCTCCAACTGTAAACTGTGGGAGCTTATTCACCCCACCTGAGCTGCTCAGTGTCGCCCCCTGGTAGCGTGAAATTTCATCTGTACCTTTTTGTCTTAAAACTCACTTTGCTCCTTTTTTCCTTTTGTAGAATGGACCTGTCAACGTACTGGACAACGTGAACTTTACAAATCTGACCAAAATTGCTTTTACTCAAACTAATCGTTGTACAGGTAAAAGTAACAACATGAAAAGTCTAAAATAATTCTTCAAAAACTATATCTCATACCTAAACAGTACCTGAATATTGTGCTTTTAACTTCTGAGCTTAGGTTGAAGATCTATTAACCTCCCTTGTGAATTTGGTTGTGATATGTTTCTAATTTTGTGTGTTCCCCAAGTGGTAACATACACAATGCTGCTGCTTCCATATGAGAAAGTGTGCACAACTTGCACTGTTTCCTGAGACACTTACAGCACTATTGTTTTTGGAGATTTGAACAGATCCAAACTTTTTAGCTGTTTTTAAAGCGTTTTCTACCAGCCGTGGTCACCTGTTTAAAAATATGAGCTTAACAGCAATGGGTTGCATGATCAGTCACTAAATGACACAGTGCAACGTGCTTATTACAGTTGTGCAGCACAGGTAGGTGTTTTGCTCTTACAATTGAATTCTTTAGTGTCTGTGTGCTGATGCTAAGCCATTAACATTATTTATTGTTGATTACTTTTCTCATATTTCAACTGCTGACCTACATAATTGAGCTCATAACGAGTTTTGTTGGTGAAATAACAGCACAAACGGCAAAATGTAAATGATAATGTAATTCAAGTGACTGAATTTCTCGCCATGTTTAATACAGGCTGAGGATGTAGAAATAGTGATGTAAAGGCAAAGTCGAATGTTAAACATAAGGGCTTCTGTTTTAAAAGTCTTTCATATTTATCTCAGTTGTCCTTGGTAATTATTTGGTGAAAAAAAAGTATGTTGCCCTTTTGGTTTAGCTGTGGGGAGGCATTTAAGAATGCTAAACTGTAGAACAAACAACTGAAAACACATTTTTTCATATTCAGGTTTATATCAAGTAAAATGTGCACTAGGAGCTTCATAGATTCTCTCTACTTTTTCCACACTGTTTCTTAACTTATTTTATTTAAACTACATTTATGTGATTATATTGATCCTAAGGCTCCACAAAAAAGCAGTTGTTGGTGCTGCTGGCTTAGATCAAGAAAGTTCTGGGTTTGAATCCCAGCTTGGACATTTCTGTCTGGAATTTGGATGTTCTCTCCTTGCATGTGTGGGTTCTCACCATGTACCCCAGAATTCCCCCCATAGTCCAAAAACATGCTTGTTGGATTAATTGCTCACATATTGCCCTCAGTTGTGACTGGCTCTTTGTCCTTACTATATTTATGTTGTCCTATGATGGACTGGTGCATTTCCTGGATCTAGAGAAATGATGTTTGGAGATAGATATTACCCTCTCAAGACGGCAGTGTTCAAGCAAGTATAGAAGACGGACGGGCGGACAGATAGATAGCTTTTCATCAAAATGATCCCTCATGCATTACAAATAATATCAATCACCTTGTTCAGAAGTGTTTATAGATCAGTATGGTGACAAATAAGGCCATCTTCTCTTCTATGATTCTTACAGCAAAGCTGGACTGACCAGAATATGATTACTGCTAGCTAATCACATAAATTCATTCTCCAAACCACCTTATTCAGCTGGGGTGAATTTTGTTTTGACATTAATTAGAAATTTGCAACACAAACAGTTTGTATTGTAGCAATACTTGACTGGATGAGTCACTATTTCTGTTCACAAGCAATTTAAGTTGTGAGTGTCTTTGTGACTGAAACTATGTGAATTGCCTTAATTAATGAGCAGTAACTGATTTGAACTGGTTTGTGTTTGAGAATGGATATTGCTGGTTTTATTTGATTGGTGGCAGATTAATGTACATTCATGTTTAATGTCCAAAATCTGTGCCTCTCTTCAGCTCAGGTCGTGTTTAAATGGTAACCTTTTGTTCAAGTCTTGCACTGTTTAGGAAAATCAATTCGTCCTGTACCATTCCCCACCATATATTAAATTGTAATCAAATTAATGGACAACATCCTTTTTATGTATTATAAACTCCTCAGTTATTTTCAAATATTTTTTTAACCAAGGCAACACATTTTATCACCATGTGGATGATGCACTGGTTTACTTACAACTGATTCAAAATTATGTTACTCCTTACATTACTCGTTTTATAGGGTATCTTGCTTCACTGCTACGTAGATGATGCACAGGTTTTTATATCACTAGACCGTGATGACAGTACTTCTGGAGGCAACTGTGGCTCAGTGAGAAGAGTGGTTGTTTTGCAATCTGAGGGTTGTGAGTTTGATTCCAGCTTCCTGTCTGAGTAAGGCACTTGTTGATCAGTGTGTGTCTGGGTGAAGGTGGCTCTAGTGTGAAGTGCTTTGAGTGGTCAGTATGACTGGTGCTATATACACTCACCGGTCACTTTATTAGGTACACCTTGCTAGTACCATGTTGGACCCCCTTTTGCCTTCAGAACTCTCTTTATCCTTCGTGGCATAGATTCAACAAGGTACTGGAAACATTCCTCAGAGAGTTTGGTCCATATTGACATGATAGCATCACACAGATGCTGCAGATTTGTCGGCTGCACATCCA
>JAHUTJ010025424.1:0-26194 GCA_036250325.1 Characodon lateralis
TATATATATTAATGTTTTATTATACCTGTTTATACCAATTTCTTCATTGAATGACTTGGGCTTAGCTGTAACCTTTCGAAGGATTAAGGGAAATAACTGAAAAAAGTATAGCAACATGGACAACTTTGATTTAAACCCCCGGCTTTCCTCCTATTTCCCAGAATCGGACTCGCTGATTTCAGTTTGCACTCAGAGCAATGGAGCAAACAACAGAGTGCAACATATTTCAGATTTTCTAAAGAGCAATTGTCAGACACAAGCAAAATGTTTTTGCTGTATTCTATGTAACTGCAACAGTTTCTTAATTTTTCATGAACAACATTCCACATAGAGCCTAACTGGCAGCCATCAACCTACAGTGAGGATTCAGAATTGAATGATGGCCTCGTTTCTCTTCTCACACTCAATATTCATCCATACTGCGAAACATTTGGACCAGAAATTTTTAAGTGCTCAGCAAGGCTTTGCTTTTGTTAGAATCCTGCACTCCCTTTGACAGGAATCAATCAATCAAACCGTGGACTGGCCAGGAGAACACAGTGTGCCTCATACATTGAACGCCAAAGCCCAGGCAGGGGCCAACCGACAGAAAATGATACATCCTGTCTTTATTCCACCCTGCTCGTTTCGGCTCTGTGGCTCTATCAGAGCTGCTTGAGTGGAGGTACAAACACACCGACTCGACAGCGTGACAGGCGCAGCTATCAGTGTCTCTCTGAGCGCTGTGGATTATCACACACACAGACACTGTTTGTCGAAAGCATCCACAGAGCTACTTTAGCACTGTCCTCGTATCAAAGTCAGATAGATAGCGGTGCAGAGTGGTGGCTTAGTGTAAGCTTTGAAGCAAAAGAGAACTGAAATATTAACCTTTTAAACGATTCAACAGCTGACACACTTGATTGTGCCAATGTGCTTTGAAGGACTTTGACAAGATGACCTGTCAGGGCCAGTTTGTGTGCCAATCAGACAGAAAATACAAAGTGATTCCAGTTTGGAATTTCTTTCTGGATTGGGAGCAGCAAGAAAATATTCCTGGTGTCCTCTCTGGTGGCACATTAAACTCAGACAACTCTCTAAGACAGAAAACATTTTATAGTTTCCCAGAGATTCCCTCATTTGTTTTGTCCTCATTCCCACATAGCTCATGATAACAACTATAGGGATTTCAACTAAACCAACTGAGGGAGCCACAAATGTGCAGCTTAGCATTACTCATTCCCTACTGAGGAATATTACAATGGGGGTGTAACATGATCTGTTTGCACAAGATATTATGATATCAAAATGCCATGACATTTCTCATCAGAATGAGAATGGAGCTGCCAGTAGTGACTGTGAGGTAGAGTAATCTAAATAGGTAGTGCACCAGTTTCTAAAAAAAAAAACAACAAAACTATAAAATAAATATGGAAATAGCTAAACCCCTAATTAGCACCTGAGGTTGCCAAGGCACGGGGCAGTATGGTCAGGTAAACACATCAGAGCCATCATGATGGCTTCCTGTGGTCAAGATAGCGAGGAAGAGTTTTATAGTAACAGTAACTGACAATACCACCAGAATTTAAATGGAAACTTGACAGTGAGCGATGAAGGCAACAAAAATACTTCTGACAGGACACATGAGAGGGTGCCGTGCAACGTAGATTAGCTACAATAAGGAGAAGATAATCCCTCTGGCTGCGCAACCAAGAATGGTACATTGTGAGTCATTTGTTGTAATTTTGGGTATTATGTAAAATCAGAGGGCTATTTTGTAGGTGTTGAGCAAGTAAATGCATTTTATTTGACAGCTCTATGTTTGGGATTTATTTATAATTTTAATTGATCATTTATATTCCTTATGTAAATAAGCAGCATCAGGTCCCTCGGAGGAGGTGTCACAGAGGTGGCATTTACAGCATGCTCCTAAACTCTGATCTCTAAGGTTAATGAGAATTGACCGAGAATGATTGGTTGTTTATTAGCTAAATAATAAGACTGAACAAAGTTACTGTAAATAATCTGCAGGATAACCTAGCCATTAGTCAGGTGCATCTTAGAGCAAAGAAAAACAGCAGCACATACTTTTTTCTACTAATGCAGCTCTGGTTTAATTCTCTCCTTTGTCCCTTCCAACCTACTGTTCATTCTGAGAATAACAGGACGGATTGATTACACCTGCAGGTATGGTGCCAGCATCTATATCTGTGTAACATGAATTGGTGGCACATCTCTGAGCTACAACTTGAATCTTCTGCGTTGCCCTGGATTGAGGAGATGTGTATTGCTTAGTTTGTGTATACTCAAACCATCTTTCAATGTAACGATATTTTCCATAAATGGAATTAATTACCATTTTCACAAGTAGCACAGTAGTCAAGATGGGGCCAATGTGTGCACCCTGACCTCTCACCCTGTGCAGTCTGTGTGTTTTTGTTGTCTCTTTTACTTTTGTTTTAAAAAAAAAATGTTAACTCTCTTCATGTATATGCCAAATACTCCTGGCCATAGGATCTTCTAGTCATAAACCTGGAAAATGCAATCTTGGATACCAAAAAAAAAAAACATCCTTCCACCATTCCTGTCAGGAGTTCCAGCATACTCCCTACTAAGCTCCTGTGCTACCTTAGCCAAGCGGGCACTGAAGAATGCAGTGGCCTGTTGGTGAGGATGAAGGCTTTCTTCGCGTCATGTCCGAAAACACCTCACTCTGTCCTGACTGGAAATGACCAGCACCATTGGCGCATCATTCCCTTGTGCTCTCTGGACCCGATTCACACCTGTCTGACACCTGTTAATAAATTTACTATGATCATCCACTGCATCTCAATTTGGGTGGACCTCTGGTGCTTACGGTAACAGGATAGGGCACCCATGTCGGCATCTGAGCCAGTACAATTAAGGATGAGTCTCATAAATGCTGACTATGTATAATTTAATGCACTGAGGATGACTCGACGTGGTAGTGGAGAGGCGTCGGTTTTTAAGAAGTTCACTTGTAAACAACAATCCTTCTAACATTGCCATTAGTTCTGGTGTCACACTGTCGCAACATGCATGCTCAGTATGAGGGATTGCTGCAAAGTCAACACCAGTGACTGTCCACTGTCGCTACATGCTCATCCAGGAGGAGTGACTGCTACAAATCTCTGACTCGATGCAATCTGCTGGGTTTCCTTAGATAGAAAAACTTTTTATCCAATTTGAATAAATAACTGAATCTGACTGCACTGTTCAATGGTTAGGATTATTTGGAATGTATGTACCTGACTGTTGTGAAGTCTTGATACAACATGTGTTGTGAATTGGCGCTATATAAATAAACTGAATTGAACTTAGTCAGGCATGCCTCCCAAGACTGTAGTTGGTCTGGAATGCTGCATCTTGTCCTCGGACACAAACTAAAAAGGTGTGAACATATTTCCCTAGCATTTTAAAATTGATTTTAAAGTTTTATTGTTGACTTATAAGGCACTAAACAAACAGGGTCCCAGGTATATGTCTGGCCTGTCTGGCCTCCTGCAGCCTTATGAACACTAAAGGCTTCCACAGAGTCAGGCATACTGTGAGCAGCCTGGACTCTGCGCGGACTGTCTGTGGATGCTTGAGGTTTCATAGCCAAGCGTACCAATTTCCTACATTTCTTGTGATAAATTCGTACATTTCCCACACTTTCTGCCATGGCGCCATCGGACAAGGAGGAAGAGCTAATTTGCCTTGTAACATTAGAAAACGAAAGACAGAACAAAAGATGGTAGCCTATATAAGACCTTAAAACCAGACTACGGATGAAGTAGTCATAGGACTGAACATGCCTGTCAGTGCGGCACACAGAGTGCCAGTGAAACTGCATGTCCTCGCGACTGATTGCTAAGATCAGTGTGTGACACATAAAACAGTTTGATGTGGAGACTTTTTTCCAGCAGTTTATTGCATGACACCACATATGCTGGCATACAAACTGAGCTTTTCTTGGAGGTGTCCAGCAGACGTCAGCTTTGAGTCCACCTCGAGTAAGCTCGGATGTCTGCGGAGTGAAGTATGCCCGACTCTGCGGGAGCCTTAGAATCTAATGATTACCTGTTTTAGATGTACCAAGGTCCAGGCTGGTTCACAGCAGTGATCAAGAGTGTAAAGTTGTAGCCCCTGGAATAAACGGCTCCTACTCATCAGACAGGTTCCAACTGCGAAGGTTTTTAAGTTTAATTTAAAAACACATCTGTACTCATTGACTTTTAGGCTATAGGCAGTTACTATCTTATAGCAGCAGCTAACCCTACTGGTGTCTTTATCAAGTTAAAATCAATAATAGTTTGTACCAAAGGCTAAAGCTAACATACCAAAGCAGATTTTACCTTAAAACAACATCAATCTCAACATTCAAACACTATTTTATGAACTTTGAAACTACCATCACATTTGCATTGGACGGTTAATAACACAGAATCTTAAGATGATTTACAGGTAAAATGGAGGAAGAAACTGTGGCTGTAATGTTCTTCAGGTTGCTGAGAACAGAACCGTGTATAGTTAGATTATACAGTTGAAGCAATAAAGTCACTTTGGTTAACAGATACACTTGTATATTTCTAGACCTACTGCAACATTGTATTTGAACTCAAGGGACCAATGTTTCACACTCCAACCTAATATGTGGAGATAATGGGCTGGTTTGACAACTACTTATTCAAAATATAGTGAAAGGATTTCTCACCAAGGGTTTGACACATTTTTTTCCGCCTTTGTGCTCCTTGAAGGATAAATGTGGATGTGAAAAACAACACATCTCCACACACAGCAACTCTGTGAAACAAGTATCCTTGTCGTCATGTTTTCTGTCCCTGCTTGTGGGCGTGCACAGCCAGCGCAGCTACAGAAATCTGTCCTGCAAGCGCTCCTCTGCATACAGAGCTGGTTGATCATTGAAGACAGACACAAAATACAAACTTTACATTACAGAGGTATCACAGCTGAGTGGCCAGGGAACCAGGAATCTGGCCTTGCACTCACAAATTACTGTATTGGTTCTTTCAGCTATTGAGGTAACGAAACAGGGGGAATGTTGTAAAGCACCAAAAGAAGAACAGTGGTGAAATTATTTAAATGAGCCTTTTCCCAAGTCACCTCAGTTTCTGAAACTTATATCTGCAATGGTTAAATTAAAGGACTTGTCCTGTTATTACACTCCTATAACATTTTGCAAGGTTATGGCATACAGAAGTGAATTAATTTAGAGGGGGAAAATACCATGTTAAGGAAACATAGTTTTTAACAACATCACAGACATCACAGTTGTTGACAACCTTAGAAATTCTTCTAAAATAAATGTAACTGAAGCATTATTTTCATTTACACGTAACTGTTTTAAAGTTAAACAGTTTCTGGGAACATCTAATTAGTAATCCACAATCCGTGTATAAAAATTATGTGCCACAAAAGCCCATTTCTTTTAGGCACTGGCCTCTAGTCCCAACAAGGGTCCCTATCTATTTTGCCGCTGCACATAGTAAACAGGATGCAAAGAAAGTAAAAAAATCTCCATTAATCACAGGTAGAGAACCGCAGCAAAGAGCGACATCTTTGGATCACTAAATATCTATTACAGTCATTGGAAACTAGCTACATGCCAACCTAGAAGTGATGGCAAAAAAAAGTAATTTCTGTCTTACCATCACAGTTGTGAATATGTTGGAAAACACCTCATGTCCACTGTTGAGTATGGTAGAGGATTCATTAGAAATCCTCTACTCAAACTCTGTTTGAGATTCTTTCCTCTGTAACCTTAACCTTGTGAAATGTTATAGAAGATTAAGTCATATCCTCAATGCAAAAGTAGGTGGTACTAACAGCTAGGATACCAATAACTGTGTCACATCTACCATGCCATGTTTATAGTTTGGTTTTGTAAACAGGAATACTTCAGAACAGCTAAATTTGTTGCATGTATGAGAAAAGTGAAGTAGCCTTCCATCTGCTAGCTGACCAGGCAAGGCACAAGGTACAAGGCAACAGGTGGGATAGGGGCATCACTGTGTTACTCTATACTCCATACGGTGTACTTTGGAGAAAATTCCTGTGACTTCAATGCTTCCTATGGCATGTCACAAGTTTATTGAAACTATAACTCTTTAAAACTTCATGCTCATGGGTTTGGAGTTTTGTGAAGAAGAAATGCTAGTGAGCAGCACAAAGACATCCCAGAAGACTGAACACTGACTATTTCTCTTCACCTCTTAAGACCTCAAACTTGCAGTGAATCCTGTAATCTTTCTGCTGACTGCAGAGGAAAATCATTAATGGTGAACAGAGCGTTTTTTTTAATAATTTGGGGTTGTTTGGTTTTTGGTTGCAGGTATTTCCTCTTATGTTTCTCACAGTTAAGGTTTTGAATCATGCTTCTGTTTATTATTTTCCAGGTCATGCTTTAGTTTTTGTCTTCTAGTTCATGTTTTGTCAAGCTAGGTTTTTGGATCTGGTTATGCTTTAGTTTCATGTTTTTCTAGTTTCTATGTTTCTATTAGTTTGTATCCTTGAATTTCTGTTTTGCTCCAGTCACATTCAGTTCTATCCTGTCTGTCAATTAACTTTATTCGGTTCACCTGCACTAAGCAAATCAGTCTCCTCGTTTCACCTGGTTCTTGCTCCATATTTACACCTCTGTTCTGTTCATTCCTCACGGAAACATTTCACATCATGTCACCTTGTTTTCTGCCAGTTCTTGTTGTTCATGCCAGGCCTGTTCATGCCTGTTTTTGCCACCACCTTCCGAAGTAAGTTTTATTTATTAAACCATTTCACTTACCATCATGCTGCCTGCTCGTCTGTATTTCAGGTTCCCCCGTTACACCACACCTGACATTTTATTAGTTTCCACCTAAAGTATCTTCATGACGCAGTTATTGAAATAAACAGTACCTGTTAACACACCTGTTCCACATCGGACCTATGTTGAGTATGTATATGGATCCTTTTTAGTTATAATAATAATAATAATCATCTTTATTGGTCATTGCACATGTACATTACAACAAAATTTGTCCTCTGCATTTAACCCATCCCTTACAGGGAGCATTCTGGGGCTAAGGGTCTTGCTCAGGGACCCAGAGTGGTAATCTGTGGAATACGAACCTGGCCCCTTGTGTCCCCTCCAGAACACAAACCTCCTGTTCTAACCACTAGGCCACCACTCCCCAGTTTGCCTACAAGCAGCACATAGGTGTGGACAACGCCCTTATTGACATACCCAAAGACTGCATCCATACCTGGACATGTGTGGAACATCTGAATGTACTTTGACTTGTCAAGTGTCTTTAGTACCATCCAACCCAGGCTGCTTAAGGAAAAGAAGAGGACCGTGGAGTTTGATTCAGAACTGGTTTCCTGGATCCCAGTCTATTTGACAGACAGACCACTGTAAGCCCCTATGCAGAACTGCATCTCTAGGAAAATCCTCAGCAGCACAGGGGCCCCACAAGGTGCAGTCCAGTGCCCTTTTCTGTTCACTCTTTACACATCTGACTACCAGTTCAACTCAAAGAACTGCTTTGTTCAAAATGTTTCTGATAATTCAGTAATTGTTGATTGTGTGCAAGGAGTACAGCATCAGTAACTCTGTGGACTGGTGCGGCCATGACCACCTGCAGCTTAACACCAAGGAGAATGTTGTGGACTTTAGAAGGTTTTTACCATCCCCAGTTACTATCCTGGGAGATGATGTAGAGATCCATTCTAGCCATGGGTACCTTCGAATACAGCTAGATAGTAAGCTGGACTGGACCACTCATATGGTGAAGCTGTAGAAGAGGGCTGAAATACATTTTTTTTTAGAATGGCTAAAAAAAAGGTCTACATCTCTAGACCATTACTGAGCTCCTATTTTTTAAGGTGGTTTGCTGGGCGGAGGCAGCCCAGAGGCAGACAAGAACAGTATAAACTGATCAGAAAGGCAAGGTCTAAATGCATGACACCAGAGAGAGCGAGAGATCGACAGACGGATCGGTGTGGCTGCCACAGTAAGGCAGAAGCTGTGCTAGTCCGATGTGGTAAAAAGAGAACTGAGCCTAAAGGTAAACTTCTCATTTTATGGGTCAGTCTACTTTCCTAAGCTCACTAATGTTCATGAATTCGGTGTCATGACGGAAAGAGATCCCGGATACAAGCCGCTGATATGAGCTTCCTCTGCAGGGCTGCTGGACACTCCCTTAGAGATGGGTTGAGGAGCTCGTCCATCCAGGAGGGGCTAAGAGTAGTGCCACTGGATCTCCACAACAAGAGGAGTCAGCTGAGGTGGCTCAGGCATTTGTTTCGAATGCCATGTGGACACTTCCCTCAGAAGGTGTGTCAGACCTGTCCCACCGGGAGGAGGCCCAGGGGATGGCCCAGGACACATTGGAGAGACGTATGTCTCCCGACTGGCCTGGGAATGCCTTGGGCTCCCCCCAGAAGAGCTGGAGGTGGTGTCTGGGTCTGGGTGTTGGTCTGTTAGTCTGGGTGTGTTTGCTGAGACTGCTGCCCCCAAGACATGGTTCCGGATAAGTGGAAGACAACGAGTACGAGTACACAACAAAATATGGAAAAATTGAAGCGCTGTGAATACTTTCCAGATGCATTTTTTTTATGCCTTTAATACATAATGACATAACGAAATAAGGTTGCTGTGACTTAAGCTGACCCCTCCTTCAACACTTCACCCCTACCGAAAAGGGAAACACTTCACTTTTGTCTTCTTATCACTTCATCTAGTCGCTTGGATCATTTGCAGCACCTTTATGCACCTCTAATGACTAACATTTGCCTCTGGTAAATGTTAAGGTCATTCGTTATGCTATATTGTATTTCATATAATCATTTTACAACTTTGCTTTATTTATTTATTTTGTTCCACTCTTAAAAACTGACACTCACATGAAGAGCCACAGTAAGTTTCTTTAATAACTGAGGTCAACCACACACACACAAACATACACTCACACATAAACATATTGTCAAAAACAGACATAAACAAAGTTAAGCTTCAGTTAATTGCTTCTATTGTAGCAAGTGTCAGCAGCATCTGTGCAGTTCTGCAGCCATCCTAGAGAGGATAATCCCAGGCACTGACACAGACAAACACCGCTCCTGCTGAGCTTGAGCCACACAGCCCACACACATCCAAACTCTTTAAATAAGCAGAGCTAGTGTTTCACAACGTTGAACTGCTGTGGAGGAGACATCCACAGTGGTAAGACCAGTTGCTGCTTAAACATCCTGCTCAGAGAAGTTAACTTCAACACCACAAACCAGGCAGCACACAAATCAAGACCCCACCTTAACTACCTCCAACCATGCTCTATGTTCTGTAAAAACTGCTGGAATCTTGTTGTTGCTGGCTTTGACCATATGTCAGACTGTAGAGGCCAAGACGAGGCTGCAGATATCACTTTGATTCTAATGAGTGAAGGGACTAATTGAGAAGTCAGCTTGTGAAACATCCAACACTCTTCAAGCTGTACCTCATACAAAAAAAGACACATATTACAATAATGAATATTGCCTTAAAGGACAACATCCCTTGACCCGTAATTCCCTGGGTATGTAAGTAGCTGCAGCCGAAAGCTACAGCTTTGTGTTTGATTTTCTTGCATGTGCTTCTGAAGCTTTTCCTTGATTTAATTCCTAAACGTCACACAAACGTCTGACAGTGACATCAGCTAAACATAAAAGCACTAAGTACCCAAAGCAGATCTATGTAACTACTGGCAGATGTTTAGATAGCCTTCACATATATTTTTAAAGCACAAAATGTTATTCTACATTAAAACTAATATTCACCCTCAAGGTAAAGATTGATTAAACTTAAAACAGAGAAGAACATTTGTAGGGGCAAGTCATTTACATCTAAGAATACTTAGATGCCTGCAGTTTTCTTCCTCTTCTAAAAACGTACCTGGTACAATTTTAAAACCAGTCAAGCTTTATATAAATTGATTTTCACCACCCATTGTGTTAGATAGACAGGTTCAGTTGCTTGGTAAGACAAATAGAGACTCACCCAATCACACAACAGCAGTGACTTTCAAAGTGGCATGGTTGTTGGTGCCAGACGGGCTGGTCCTAGTATTTCTGAGACTGCTGATCTAATGCGATTTTCACATAAAACCATCTCTCAGGTACCCTGCCTCCCGCCCATAGACTGCTGGAGATAGGCACCAGCTCCCCCGCGACCCACTATGGCATAAGCGGTAGAAAATGACTGACTGACCCTCTCTCAGGTTCACAGAGAATGGTCAGAAATATATTGAACCTATTGTTCAGATGACAATTCTTTTTTGATGTCACAGGATAGTGGGCAGACTGGTTAAAGATGATAGAAGGGCAATAGCATATCAAATAACCGCTTGTTACAATTAGGGAATGTGAAAGAATATTTCTGATCAATCAACATGGTAAACTGTGAAGCAAATGGGATGCAGCGGCAGAAGATAACACTGGATACTAAAAACTGAACACTGAGGCTACAATTCTCATCAACACATGACAATAACAGGTTAGCCCGATGAGTCTCAATTTCAGCTGCACCCTTGGTATAAACTGAACATCATTTAAGCCCGTAACCTACCTGAGTATTGGTGCTGACCATGTCCATCCCTTTATGACCACAGTGTACCCATCTTCTGATGGTTATTCCCAGCAGGATAATGCACCATGTTACAAAGCTTAAATGATTTCAAGCTGGCTTCTTGAACATATCAATGAGTTCACTGTACTCCAATGTCCTCCATAGTCACCAGTTCTGAATCAAATAGAGCACCTAATGGATGTGATAGGACATTCACATCAGGGATGTGCAGCTAACAAATATGCAATAATTGTATGATTCCATAATGTCAGTATGGACTAAATTTTCAGGTGAACTTTTTGCATTTCCAAAGGCTGTCCAACCTGGTACTACCAAGTATAAAGTATAAAGTGACTGGTGAGTGTATTTCTATGCAGTTTTTAGAGTACATGCAGAGTTAGGCTGCTGAAATATACTCATTGCAAAAAGGAAGCTTTCATCGCGTCACAACAGCCATTACAAAAACTAAAGCTCCTTTTTTTACTTCTTTGATTGCCCATTTTTCATAACTATCTGCACCCTACTTGTGTGTTACTAAGAGCTACTGTAACAAGTTAATTTATCCATTGTTAGATCTATCTATCTATCTATCTATCTATCTATCTATCTATCTATCTATCTATCTATCTATCTATCTATCTATCTATCTATCTATCTATCTATCTATCTATCTATCTATCTATCTATCTATCTATCTATCATCAGCAGTTGATTAACTGAACACCAGCAAGTCTGAGCATTTTAATAAAAGCTTTAGATTTGTAGTTTATGGGTCTGGAGCATTCAGATTTGTGTTAACAAAATGGCAAGGAGGAAATACATACAGAAACAGATGTTCCTGCCTCTTATAAAGTACTTATAAAGGACTGTCCAACCAGTTTGCAGTGGAGTGGATTTTAGGACTGGATATCATAGCAAATTTATGCTAAGGTCACACTATTCATTGACCACAGAATTTTAAGAATAGGCCTCACTATGCATGTTAAATAGTAAGGTTCATGACAGTACAACAGAACTGTACAAGTACTGTATGGCATTTTGGGAAAGGCTAATAGAAAAGCCTTGTCTCCTAAAAGGTCCTGGGCTAAAAGGCTTGGGTACCCTCAAAATGCTCTTAATAGAGGGGTAATAATTTGTTTTCCAGTCACAGGAGCTGAGTGGCTTGCAGTCATTTAGCTGACCATATCCGTAAGTATTTTAGAAAAGGTTTAAAAAAAAGTTGTCCAGCAGCTACATCTGCCAGACCCCAGTCGTGTTAAAATGTGAGGTGGGACCTTTCGAGTAGCTAGGCAGAAATAAAAATCTAAAAAACCTCAATAAACTGAAGCAATATTGCAATCTTGCACTCTCAGGAAAGGCTTTTAGCGTAGACCCCAAATGCAGGCAGGTGAGTGCAAAAGGTTTAATAAAATAAAAAAGAAATACTTACAGCTTGGCACACAGACATGACAGGCTTGGCATGGCAAACAGGAAAGGAAATGGACAGGCTTGGCAAACAGGATGTATCCGCAAGAAGCAAACAGAACAGCAGAGTATTTAAGGTGGATGGCACAGGTGAAAGCAGTGAGACTGATGTAGAAACCAAAACATAACTGGAAACAAAACAGAAACACAACGACATAATCTAACGAAAGGAAATGCCTTGCATAAATAACAGAGCTAAAAATGCACCATGAACAGAATTCAAGAATATGTAAGAAACTAAATCTAAGGAAGAAACTAAAGCACACCACCGGGAGAGCATATACAATAACAATCAGACACAAAACCCAATGCAAAACTCAAACGTCTACAAATCATGACATGAATAGTCATGTGGTCATAGAGTCATACAAGTTAATGCTCAAATTTAGGGTTAAAACCGCTTAACACCACCCCCAAAACACCTAAAAATCTCTGAAAAATGAATACTCAAATTTAATGAAATGCAATTCTTCCATCCTTTTTTTAGCACATGCAGAATCTTGGTCTCTTCTTAACGTTAACACTGAATATTTCACCAGAGCAGTCAAACCTATTGAAACTGTAACTATTTTGTAGATATTGAAGTTGAATTACATTAAAATCAATTTTTTTTGTTACATTTTAGTAACAAAAAACAGTTTGCTTGTATGTAACTGTACATTGAGGGCTAAAGATATGGACTTAGAAATCAAATGAGAATATAGATACAAGTCCTACCTACTACAACTTTGATAACAATTTCATAGCAATAGTAAAAACATTGCTTATTTCTATAGAGGTTTTTCTGTGTGTAAACAAAGTCAAACTCTGAATCCCAGACTACACGGCATTAACCTACTTTTAGGACAGCCCGGGAAGGAGGAGTCGCACCTGGAACCCACAGGACCATCTTGCCCTCTTACATGTCTCATGTTAATTGTGTTTTGCTTGATTGTGTTGCCTAACTGTTATAGTGTTAGCAGGCTACCTGTTAAGCTAATGCTAACTGCCATTTAGCCAAGTGCTAACAGGCCTCTAAGTCTTGTGGCTAGTTTGTTTGTTTTGCGTTGTGTTACAACAAACTTTATTTAATGAGTGGTGTAAACACAAGACTTGTGGTAACGCACCGCCAGAGCTCACACATGCATTAATATTTGGGTTAATTATATTTAGTACATGTGGAACTAACAGCATTGCTAATGCCCCTTTTCCACTAGGCCTACACAGCACGGTTTAGTATGGCTGTACGCACTTTTTCATTAATAATGGGCCGCCTTGTGATCCTGCCAACATTAAGATGGTACTCAATTGTAATGGAAAACAAACTAAACTGTGTGGAGCCAACCCGAACAGACCCGAGTAGAATAGAGTAGATACTAATAGAAAAAGGGCATATTATAAGCTCCAGATAACTCCGGACATCATCGCACACACTGTCTATTCGTTCGCCGTCTTGTGAGAGCCATAAATTTTCCTGCCCACCAATTTTAGTAGTTCATCACTCCCTGTGATGGCTGGTTAAGAACTGCTAAGAATCAATTGTCCAAAACGTTTGATGTCTCATTCAGAAATTAATACTTTCAAAATATTATTTTACTGAAAAATATTATATTGAAATATTTCATTTACCCATCTGATTTGTACTGTGAACCGGTTGTTTGAACACATCCAATTTGTTGTTCCTAAGTAGTTCAAACTAATTTGACCTCAGTTCTTCAGAGTCCTACTAATTACCCAATTATTTGAATCAGGTGTGTTGAAGCAGAGACACATCTGAAAATTGCAGGACACTGGCCGGAGGACTGGAGTTTGACACCTGTGATTTAGGACATCATCTCTTGAGGACCAGATTCGGCCACCTCCTGTGTAACCCATTAAATTAGCTATGGCTGTTTGTTTCCACTCATTGTACTGCTGGGAGATGAACCTCTGTCCCAGTCTCAACTAATGTAGTTTGACTCTTGAACAGGTTTTCTTCCAGGATTTCCCTTTATTTAGCTCTATCCATCCTTCCATCAACAATGACAAGCTTGGCTCTTTCTGCTAAAAAAAAAAATTAAAGCATCCCCACAACATGATGCTGCCACCACCATGTTCTACAGTGGGGCTGGTGTGTTCAGAGTTCCTGTGTCCATTACATGGCTTGCACAAGACTTCTTATGACTTTATTTTAACATACCTTTTTTTGTGCTATTCTTCCATAAAGGCTAGATTGGATAGGTACATGACTAAACGTTGTCCTGCACACAGATTCTCTCACCTGAGCTATGGTTATCTGCAGCTCCTCCAGAATTAACATGAGCTTTTGGCGGCTTCCATAATTAATACTCTCATTGCCCAGCCTACCAGTTTACTTGGAAAGGCTTAACTTGGGAGGTTTGCTTAATGTGCCATCCTCTTTCCAATGTCAGATGATGGATCTGTAAGATGTTTAAAGCGTGGTATAATAAATTTTTATATCCTGACCCTGCAATAAACTTCTCCTGAAATATTAACCAAGATTAAATTATAAATAGCAACTTCTGAACGCCTTCGTTTACACAAGATTTTATTTAGGAGTATTAAAATAAAAGGGGCTATATACATATGGACACCACAGATCTTAATTGTAAAGAATTTTGAAAAAAATTTATCATTTATCTCTGATTTCACAATTATAAGCTACTATGTGTTGTTCTATTACTTAAAATGCAAAAACAAAAGCATTGGAGTTTGTGGATGTAATAGGACTGCACTGCAGTGCAGTCCACTGAGTGATTTGAACACAGTATCGGCAGCAACAAATTGAACTTTTGTGTTTCCCTTCTTCTGTTTCATATGCTACACTGTTCTTGTTTCCTTCCCCAAACCTGCCTTCTTTTACATCTCAGTCTCTTTGCCTCCTTCGGTGTGTCTCTCTGATGCTTACTTGGCACAATAGTCTCAAAAGTTTGGAACCTAAAGATGTGGCTGCGTAATAAGGCTCGGGTTAGCTGAGCAGAAGAGACAACATCCCCTTCTTCCCCTCAGTTCTATTTTTCTCTCAGCTCACTTACAAGAAACAGTGGAAGAAGATAGAAGATGAGCAGGGAGGATGAAGAAGATCACAGGAAGAAAGCTGAAGAGCAAAGAGCGGAGGTGATGAGATGAGATGAGAGGAAAATGGCGGATTACGAGTAGGGTTGACAAGCAAGATACCTTTTTAAAATTCATTTGACAGTTTGAAAATAAAAAAAATTCATTTGAGAGGACGCAGAACAAAACCAAGGGCATGGGTCGCTAAAATTGCTGCATGATGCTTTCTGGATCCAAACTGCAGTTGGCTCTGTTTCCTAGCTTGAGCTCTTGATTCTCTGCTCAACAGTTAAGCTGTCTTTTCTATGAGATTATCTCTCTAACCCAGAGAAATCAGAGCATGCAACAATCTAGCCTAACTTCATGCCCGGACACACTCATGACAACAGCGTGCACATTTGACACACAAACACGCATGTTCCCGGGCCTCCTCGATGACATTACGTCTCTGCTGGAGGAGCTCATTAAGCTCAGACACAGGCGGTGAGATGAAACCAGTGATGCAGTGCAAGATGCAGGGGCTGAGTGCACACATCTATAGATTGAACCATTGTGCATGAACACCGAAGTGGCGTGGATTAAAGAAGACTGATGCCTGCTGAGAAAATACCGATGATTTTTCAGATGAAACTTTGAAACATTTCTGCATCATCAGGGCAATGAAGGCAGCTCCTCATAACTTTATAGCCTGAGATGGTTTAAGAGCTCACACTTCTACCAAGGCAGGCTCACATGGGATCATTTGTTCAATGAGGGAATTATTGAAAGGTACCTTCGAAAGGTTATGACTGACGGCTGTGTGACAGCTCACACACAGGATTTTAAACTCCAAACTAAGAGAAAAAAATGATGACATTTCCTGAAATTGAACACTATATGCATTTATAGTCAGTATGCCTTAAAATTATTCGTGTTCTGAAAATTCTATTAATTGTGTTCTTTTTTACCCATAGGCTTTTCAGGCACCATATGGAGCGGATGGTTGCCTGCATGTGCCAGAGCAGTTTTGCTCTACAAAAGGATATCGCAAGACATTATGCTAATTGTGTGATTAATTTTATTATTTCCAGATTCAATCCAGCATCAGAATAGACCACTGATGTCATAATAACCTGTGTTTGATTGACCTTCAAACTTTTAGAGTAATTGTGTGTTGATGCGTTGGTGTGTATGTGTGTGTGTGTGTGTGTGTGTGTGTGTGTGTGTGTGTGTGTGTGGGTGAGGATATATGTAGAAATGCGTGTGTGTTGAGTGGATGTATGTCAGTGCAAGTTTGTCACTTGGAAGTGTACATTGTAAGTGTGGCAAGAACGGTAGAAGGCCTGCAATGTAAAGCAACTAAGAGCAGCAAAGGACAGGTAGACCCAGCTCCAGAAGGCCGCAGCAGTCCCAGGCGGCCAGACATAAAGCATCACCCCCGGCAGGAAGACTCCCAGCACTAGGCAGGGGATACCCACCTACAGCCCCCAACGCATCTTCAACACATGCAGACACCAGTTCACCGCAGCAGTCAGAACCCGGAGGGACAAAGATAGAAGGTGCACATTTTATTTTACCGAGGGCCAGTCCTTGACAGGTCTTAAGGGAGGGATGCCCACCCAGTGCAGACCCTCCCCCCACATAAGTTCATTTTATGTCACAGAAAGTGTAATTTATCAAACTTTACTCACAGCTCCAGTTGCTTTCCTCTGCCATTGCTGCTTTGACCCTCAATGAATCATGGTACTGCCCTCTGCTTTCCCTTAGTGAACTACATGTGTTTCATGGTGCTTGCCACTGGCACTGAGATATTCAGACATTGGTAATGTTTGTTTATATTTTTTTAAATGAGTCAACGCATGAAATTTCGCATTTTTCATTATCAGCGTAATCGATTACATTGATGAATCGCTGCAGCCCTACTGTCCAGTGAAGATTAACACACATCTGCCTGATTTGAAAGGCATGTCTTCTTTTCTCTTTCCAACTGGAAAAGTGGTTAAAAGAAAAGGTGGCCTGTGTCACATCCTATTTGTACCATAGGGAAACAGGAAGTCATGGCTTACTAGTTAGAACATATTCAAACAACAGTTTTTTAATACAGTCATTATATAGGGTGAAGTTATTTTGGACATCAATCTTTTTTGACATACAATAAGACTAGGAAGCTTAAAAATGACTAAACTGACTATTTGTATGCTACAATCAAGCATTCATACGTTGACTTAAGAAGCAATATATTTTGTAAACTAGGCAGACTCAGTGGCTCAGATAATAGAGATTTGAAATAAAACTACTTTTAAGTAAAACCAATTTTTCCTTATGATCCCTGAAGTAGATCAGACATGGTCATTGTATGCACCGCAGCCCACATCTGGCCCTAATGATGTCTTAACTGAGTGGTATATAGAAAATTCAAAATGCAATTAGTGTTAGCTCCATACATCAATTTGAATTGACTTTTTTCCAATGCAACTCCTATCACTTCTGTTTGGTTAGCTACATTAGCCCCTTCCTGTGTACACAACCTTTGTCTCATGCTGCAAAGAGAAATTAATAATATAATAAATATCAATACATGAACTTCTGTCACAATATATCAATATAAGAATATCTTATCCAGAACTAATATTAGTATAACTGTAATAAATGTAAACATCACATGGTAAATGGTCTGCACTTGTATAGCGCTTTAAGCAGTTCCCAGAAATCACAAAGCGCTTTACAGTACAAGCAATCATCCACCCAGTCACACAATGACAGTGGTGAGCTACATTGTAGCCACAGCTGCCATGGGGCAGAGAGGCTGCCATGCAATCGGCACCACCGAGCCTTCTGACCACCATCAGCAGGCAAGGCGGGTGAAGTGTCCAAGGACACAACGACTAAGACAAAAGGAGCGACGATTCGAACCGGCAACCCACAGGTTACAGGACGAACACCCCTATCACCATCGCCACCCACGCCCCCTCGCATATTCCAATAAGATGTTTAGCCAGTGGAATGGAGTTTCACTGTGGTAGATACCCACACCTGACATAGATGATAGTGCCGGCAGATACAAAGAGTTGGAAACAATAATATCGCAATCCATTTAGGTATTTTTTTTACTGCCGTAAAGGGTATAGTGGCTGTATTTGCTGTTCTCAGGAATTACAGCTTGAATTAAAATGATTACATAGTGAAATTCAAGAAATTCTATATTTTTCCTTTTTTTGTCTCAAAATAAAAATTTTTACAATCAGATAAACTTTCATGTGTCACTATGACATGTCACATTTCATTGTTCAGCTGTAGTGATTAGCCTATGGACTGTAAGCTCAAAGTTAATAAAATCTTATAGCTGCGTTTCCATTACAAATGTGCACAAAACTTTGTCGATATTCTACCAATTTCGAAAAAACACAATTTCGCAATTGCGGTGTTTCCATTTAATCAGAAATACAATTAAAATAACACATGAATACGTTTGTTCACGTGTGAACTCATTAAAAAACATGGCGGCTTCCAGATCTTGGTAAATGCCATCATCCTCCTACTACTTCCTGTCGTCTTCGCCTTTTTCGCCAGTATTGCCACCCGGTTGTTGATCACGTGACTCGTGTGATGCGAAAAAAGTGTTTGATGTTTTCCAATTTGATGGTCAATAGAAACCAGCTAATGTTGATTATTTTTTCAAAATGTTTTTGGAATATGTGAGCTCGGCTAATGATCCATCAGCAACAATAGCCGCGTTTCCATCGACCATCAAACTGCGCAAATTGTACTTACCAAAAAAAAAAAAAGAAATCACTTAATGGAAACACGGCAATTTCGAAAAAAACTCCCGTTTTCCAAAAAAACGTTTTTGCGGTACGATTTGGTGTTTTGTTTTTTTTTTTTGTTTTTTGGCCGTATATCGAAATTTGTGTATTTCGCAAAACACTTTTTTATCAAAACAAACATACCCCGATTCGGGTGTTAAATGCTGTTAATGTGGGCGGGTGGGGAGGGGAATTAACAACGAACTGCAAAATGTTCATGCGCGACAAATCTTTAATGAGGGTACAGCAAAAAAAACACTTTATTTACTGCCTTTCTCCGACTGTGTCACAACCAGCATGTCCAACATAACCATGTAGAGCCTGATTTTGTGCTTTTTAGAGCAAAGGGACGCGCCAGTTACAGATTAAGAAAACTGTAGAAGAATTTTGATCACATCAGCTGATCAGGATTTGTTCAGCAGAACAAACTTTCTTAAACAATAAGATTTGATGCTTTTGTTTGCTTTAGCAAAACCCCTTTTCTTGTTGTGACATTTTTTCCAAAAAGGAAGGTGTGAATATGTAAAATATTCAAGTAACCCCCACCACATCTGCAAGGTCGTATTCCAATAACCAATACGTATCTAGAAACAGCGAGCCCAAATAAAACCCTCCTTGACATATAAGTATCCGTCCCTGCATCTCGTCTGACTGTAACTTCCCTCTCCTCATTTCCTATTTTACATTTTCCCTGCTGATGCTCAGACTGACAGTCTAACTGCAGCGACTGTTGACAGGTGATCTCTTCCTCTGCATTCACCCTGCTGCCTGATCAAGGCTCCCACGCACTCGAGTGGGCTCCGCTTCGCGCACACTCCTCGGCAAAAGAAGCGTGCGCGCACATCCCGGACCGCCGTGGCAAAAATCGCTCGGTGGTTTGAGCTCGTCTCACTGTAAATAGCCTGCATTTATTTCAAGACTTCAAAGCGCTGCTTCAGACTCCCTCCCCTCCACTCGAAACCACCCACGACTTGACTCAAAAACAAGTCGGGGGATGCCCAGAAAAAAAACGAGTTGGTGATGCGCCGAGAACTGAACTCAACCTACTCTCGATCTGCTTGGACGCAAGCCGAGACACAGATGAGTTTTAAGTGAAAGAGAAAAACACTGCTACAACAGGGATTAAAGAACAGCACCCAAAAACGTCCTTACCTCCTGCTGAGACGCTCCCCCACAGCAGCCAAATCCACAGCACCGCAGGCAAGGTGCCGCGGAGTCGGACCGAGCGTGCGGCCGACGGCATGGCGATAGAAGCCGGTCCAGGGGAGAGCGACAGGGTGAAGAGAATGCGGGGAGAAAAAACACGAGCACCCGTTGTGTGAGCGGGCTTTTCTGCGGTCAGTAGTTCAGGTAGAACCGGTGGCGTTGGAGAAGGTCTGCATGTCAGAGCAGCATCCTCCTGACTGCGAGCAACGCCTCCTGCTTTCTGCCTCCGATCTGTCCTCCTCTGTTGTCCTCTCTCGCATTTTCAGTCACAAGCAACCTCCCTCCCTCTGTCCGTCCCTCACTCTCTCCCTACCTACCTATCTTTGCCGCCCGCTCACCCCTCTTTCTCACGTACACACACACACACACACACACACACACACACACAAACACACACACAACACACAATGTGACCCTAATGATAATGACACTTTGTTTTGGAGAGAGTGAGTTTGTATGTGTCAGGGTGATGGGCTGCAGTGTAGGCACACTTATATAAGATAGAAAGGGAGTTCAGATTTACAGGAGGGCTGAGGGGATGGATGGTTGAGTTAGGAGCTTTCTCATCCCGAGCTGGTAATCTGTTTGAGTAGGTTAGTTGTATTTCACTGTGGAAATTCACTGCAGTCCCTTTCTGATAGGCAACAGTACATAATGAATGCCGACAACTGAAGGCTTTAGAGGATCATGCCACATGACATTGAATATCAAAATTAAGTCTCAGCATTCAAATTTTAAGTAAAAAGTACTCACTGCTCACAGTGCAGCAAAGCTAAGTGTGTTTTATTGCTATGATGCATATGATGGCGAAATCACAGTGTATGGTCAAGAGAAACAGAAACAGAATTTATACATTTTATACATGTATTGGCAATTCTGCTGCAAAGTTAGTTGTTATGAGTGCTTTTGGTGTTGCTAAGTAACTAAACTTATTTAATATATAATCATTTAATTATTAACAGTAACAACAGAAAGTAGTAAACCTAAAACAAGAATGTAATTGTATGTATATACAAAGAGGTATAAATTGTAGTGCAACACCAATGTTAGTAGACACAAGACCCTGAGCAAGACCTTTAGCCCCAGAATGCTCCCCGGGCGCCCCACAATGGCAGCCCACTGCTCTCTATGGGTTAAATACAGAGGACAAATTTCGTTGTAATGTACATGTGCAATGACCAATAAAGATGATTATTAGTATTATTATTAAGAATAATAGTGGAGGAACTGCAATATTAATAATAATAAGAATAATGATACACATGGTCTCCTTTGGCTTGCAGCATGCATTTTCCAATGCCATTAAAAAATTTGAAATATAGCGTTGGTAAATCTGCTGAATGAGCTGCTCTTGACACTCAGAATGGTTTTGCAGCTGTGATAACTGCACAAATATGCACAACAGAAATGCAGTGAGCATTACTTCGATGATAGTTTTCCTCTGGGTCTGTGCTCTGTCCCGCCCTAGTCAGTTTTTGTCCAATAAGAGCAACAATCGTCACCTGCAAAAGTACACTGTGAAAGTGAACCGTATCATGCAAAAAAAAAATAGTCACTTTTGGTCTGGAACAAACAAGTGCAGCAAATGACCTTTTTGGTGTAAATACACCCTTAGAAAACAGAAGATGCCGCTGAGTAGACGGCGCATAGGTAAGGATTGTGTCCTAACAACAACACCAACAAGGTAAGAGGGGTAAAAGAAATGCACACACAAGCTAATTATAAATTAGCACAACTATATATATTACACACTTGAGACAGCAACATGCTGTGAATTTAGAGGTCTGCCTGCAACCCAGCTGTATCTGCCTCAGGTTCAGACTTGTCTTGAGCGAGAAGCTCCAAAAGGGGTGAGCTACCTTTTTTAATGCCATCTTTTCTAACAGTTCTGCTCATATAAAAAAATATAGATACCAAAGCCTGCTATAAAGATATCCAGCCTTACAGTGGTGAAAAAGGGGGCTTTCAACATCTTTTCCATGTTTTATTTTATTTATATTACCTCCTCCATGTCTCGGAGCCTAGTACAAATTTCTCAGCACAGCTGATCCACCTCACTTACATTATAGTTAATTTCATAAATTATACTGGTGCTATGATCCACCAGTATCATCAATTCAGCAAAAATAATTTGTTAAATAGACTTCCAGTTTGGTGAGCTAGAAAATGGCATAGAAGGTGGCATAGTAGAGTGCTCTCCCAACTCAACTTGTTCAAAACGAGTAAAAACAGCCCACAGCGACTCAACTTTGTAAAGATATTTTTGGCAGTACATGAAATAAAAATAAGGGCCTCAAGATGCCAAGAGAAAAAACTAGCAATACGAGTTACACAGAGGGAGACAAAGACGAAGACGACCGGACCACGGCTGCTAGCAGTGCTATAGAAAACAATGACAAGTTGGCAAAAGCTAATAGAGAACAAACAAGCTCTGCAAGCCTGGACGTCTACTCAGAAAATTACAGGAATTTAGAAAAAACTTAAAGCGGAAGCAGTAATAGAAATGCTCAAACTGCATATTGAGATGGATGGAAAGCTGACAGGCCTGGAGGGACGATCCAGAAAAGAAAACATTATAATATATGGCGTCAAAGAGAGATTGTAAGATGAATCTCGATCAGTGGTGGCTTTTGTTGAACACTTATTGTGGGGCTCTTCGGCTCTGTGTGCGTGCCACCTGCCAGGGACCGATTGGCTGGTGAGTTGATAATATCTTGGTGCGGGGCTCAGTGGTGTCTCCTATATTGCGCTCATGTGCGAGGAAGCCGATGTGTGGTGGGGGCAGGATGTGGCGGGGGTTGCTTGGAGTGGGGGCTGTGTCCGGTGCTTGCACTGTATGGATATGTCTTCATTGGCTTTTCGGGGATGGAGCTGTCTGGTGGGGGTGTGCCCCTGTGGGGAGGGGATTCATTCAGTTGTGTTCGGGGGCATGTGTTCGATATCTGTGTCCTGGTTGTGCATGGCACTGTGGGGAGGTTCATGTTAGGGTACATGTTCATGAGAGGTGGGAGGCTCATGGGATTGAGACTGGACTTCATTTGGGGGTTGGGACTGTTTGTCCTTGGGTGGTACTGGTTGGCTGGCTCATTTGGAGCTGGTGGACCCCCTTTTTTTGGCCCCGTTTCTGGATGGAGTTGGGGGGTTGTAGGGGATTGTAATTGGTGTCCAGAGCTGGGCACTCGGGTGTGTACCGACTCACTCCCAGTGGCTGCTTGGCAGGGCTTGGGTCCCGTCTCTGTCGGGCCTTCACTGTGGGGTGGTGTCCCCTTAGGTCTTGGGTCAATGGCGGCCGGCACAGCCTACGGCTCGTCACTCCAGCTCCCTAGGGCTTCTGCACCGTGGCTGCTGGGTGGTTCCCAGTTCTCCTCTGCTCTTTTCTGGGGGGGTCTTTAGGATGTCTGTGGCTCCGATCTCCTCTGCATCTGCCTCGGGTCCTGGGGGGCAGGTCTGTTCCTCCTTGCGCCCGCTATTGAATATTGTTATGAGGAAACCTTATTGACAGAAGCACACTCATACATTCACACACAGGTGTTCAGACTCAGGTGTTTACAGATACACAGATATACTCTATATTGAGCTGCGGTTGCCATTAAATACATCCTGTATTGATCAATACAGTGTACTTTGAAGTAACGTTGTTGTTATTATATATGCATTTATTGTTTGTCCCTGTGGTTTTTCTTTTTTTATTCTCTCTCTTTTTCTCTCTCATTCTTCAAATATAAAAGCAGACCTCTAGGGTGTTATGTTGTATTCTCTTCATCCTTCTTTCTCTCTTCTATTCTTATTCCCTTCTCTCCCTTTTAACTTCTTGACCCACATCTCTCCCTTTCCTTCTTTTTTCCCTTTCGTTTCTGTCGCCTGTCCATTGCATTTGAAATAACCCCAAAGCAATTTCTAATTTATAATAACGTTTTTTTATATATATAACAAGTAGAGCATTATAACTTAAGGCTCCACTTGTGAAAGTAAATTTATTGGGCTTCTTCTTGGCACTGAAACAACAATTCTGAGTGCTACTCAACTGGACAGGACACATTTCTATATTAAACAACAAAAAAAAAAAGGAAACAGGATTAACCTGGGTAATGACTATGTACCTGAGATTTTGAGGTGAAGTCTGTGCTGAAAGAGAAGAGAATTCAGTTTCAAACTCAAGAGATGAGAGTTTCCTATCCGGAAGAAATTGTGCTTTATGACTTGGTGGAGGATGCAGCTGTCAACATGGCAAAGAGGGGGATCCCGGTGACAGTTATTAAACACCTTGTTGGAGTCCTTGTTGGAGATGATCAGATGTCTATCATGGTGCACAGAGAGATAAATGAAGGTCCGAGGAGACAAGGATCGAACGGGACTACAAGGAAAGATTTCAAGTAGACTCCAAGAGCAGGAATGACAGCAGAACATTTAGAGACTAGCAAGAAATGGTACTAATTCAATTCAATTAAAATATACTTTATTAATGCAGATTAATTAATGGCGAGTTTTGTGCTTTAATACAATGTAAATCAAAGAGTAGCTTACATACACTAATAAAGAGTTGTACATTTTGAAATGAGTCAAGGTAAAATGTGAATAAGAAATTTAAAAAATGATTATTTGCTGTGTTGTAAAAAAAAAAAAAACTAATCATTCTGCTTACTGCTTTGTTACTAAATGAGTGGTAATCATATGTGCAGCCTGACAGGTTTTAAAATGTTGTCTCAGATTTTTTTTTTTTTATTATAAGTCAGGTTTCATAAAAGTGTACTAGAATTGGTAGACAAGACCCGACTGTGAAAGGTTGTTGTTTTATTAAGGTAATTAATTAGGTATAGTCTGGTGCATAGCATCATTTCTTTGCTTTGTCTTGTTGGATGAATCAAACCGAATCACATCAGATCACATTTGTTCATCCTAAAATCAGTTAATAAGAGGGTGAACTGTATCAGGTCACACAATGTTTTCCATTTTTTAGGTATCTAAAATGTTGGTAGGGTATTGACATATGCATCATATTTAGCCACAGGCCAGAGATGCAAAACTGTTATTTACAATGAAGACCATTGTAGAAGACCATATTAAACCCAAACTACACGTTTTAAAACATTAACCACATTAAGTATCTCATGAAAGAGCAATGTAAAGCAAGAAACAAAAATATTGCTATATTTCAGGTGGATGCTATTTTATATATTTTTCACTGCCTCGCTGTATCTACGGAGGAAGTCACAGCTGAGTTGGCTGTTATGTTGCCCTTTCACACCATGGTTTCACAAGTCCTGCACAAATAAAAAAAAACAAACAAATGTGACACAAGCCCTGTGAGTTAGAGTGTAGTGTTGCTCACGCTGCCCCCACAATTTTTTACATGCTCCCCAATCCGGCTGTGTGACCTTGGGCATTTTACTCATTGTACCAATATGTGAGAAGGTGTGAACGTGTAGTGTGAAAGAGACCCATGTAAAATGGCAGGTAGCCTATGCACTGCTACACCTTAATAGAGTTATTTCAATGCCACTGATCCCCAATGTCAGCTCCATGTGTGTAACCCATTGGTGAAGTGTATATGTCATCAATGTGATTTTTTTACCTAAAACAACCACATGTCACGCAACCTCAACTATCAACACATACACACCAACAAAATATTTGCAGTTATAAAAGTATTCTTTCACCTTTACGATGAAAGGCTCATTTGAATTATAAAATGGATCTAGGGTAAACTAATAAAAAACCACAAAGCTTTTTCTCTACAGATAGATAACACCTTAGATCCATCCACTGTTTTATGCTTATCTAAGATTGGGCTGAAGACATAACGGGAAAACTTAAGATCCTTAAGATCCCTTTCCCCAGCAAGATTTCTAAGCTCTTTATAGGGGATCTTAAAGCAATCCTAGGCCTTGGGTTTTTCTCTGCATGGAACAAGTCAGGAACACCCCCTAAGAGCTCACCCTCTACCGATGATCCACATGGCCCTGTCTTTCAGTGTTTAACCCTTTCTCTCTCCTAGACATGGCAATTGACTGAGCTTAACTGTAACTAACTGTATGTGCTCTCTTTCAGACTCTAACCTTGAAAACTGGCTCAGAGTTTATCTGTTCTTTCTTTCTAGGTGAAACGACTAAAGGAGCTACATCCATTAACA
>JAHUTJ010025425.1:0-26177 GCA_036250325.1 Characodon lateralis
TGAAATATTTCAGTTAGTGTGCAATGAATCTAAAATATATGAATGTTAAATTTTCATCATGACATTATGGAAAATAATGAACTTTATCACAATATGCTAATATTTTGAGAAGGACCTGTATTCTAAAAAAAAAAATTATGGATTCACTTAAATTATATTGAAGAAAAAGAAAATTAGTTTTTAAAGTTTTTTATTGTGATTTATGTGATGCAATATGTCTCGAGACTGTCAGCTGCCAAAGCCGCCCAGGTCTAACTGGAGTGGCCACCAGTCCTGAGCTAAAATCACAATATTTCACATTTTACAACTATTTGGCTAACATAGACTTCACGTAAAAGGGGAGGCGAGGAAACCAATGTCCCTGCATACAGAGCAGCACCAGTGGTGCAGTGCCAGAGGAGACTTTCAGAAATGCTGGCAGGTGGAGGTGTTAGTGGGGCTAGATTAGCATATTCATAGGTTCCCATTAACGAAACCAGGAAGGTGCAGAGTCATACCCTATGTCAAGTTAAGGCCACAAGAGGTTTTACGTGATGAAACACAAAATAGATACATTTTAGGAGCCCAGAAAAGTTTTCAGAGAATAAATGCCAGCTGGAGAAGGACTTTAAAACAGCACTTTGGCTATAACCAAAACCAGTTTTACTGAAGTATATCCCAACTGGGGTTAAAGGTAAGGAACACATAGAACGTATCTCGAGTCCATCAAAAGACCAACACTGAGATACATCGCAATTATACGCACCCACATGCACAAATGCTAGTTAACCTCATAGACGTGTTTGGACTGTAGTAGAAAATAAAGGAAAAGGAGCACACAATCTCCACAAAAGCTGGCATTGTACCGTTTTATACTGATCGTGTCTGATCATGTGGGGAAGTCTGACCAGTCTTCTTTGAATTCTGTAAATATTTTGTACAACTCATTTCAAAAATTACAAAATAGAAAAATTTATTTGTTCAGACATGTCTTAATTTATTAAAATCTTTATTTAACACAAGTAAATAAAGATTATTTCATCCTCAGCAAGTGAGACGACATTGGAAATAACTGCAGAACCTGATTTGTTTTTTATCCAATTTGAATAAATAACTGAATCTGACTGCACTGTTCAATGGTTAGGATTAATTGGAATGTATGTACCTGACTGTTGTGAAGTGCCTTAAGATAACATGTGTTGTGAATTGGTGCTATATAAATAAACTGAATTGAATTGAATTAAAAAGATATCTAATGTATGTGGATGAGGAAAAATCTAGGCTCTTCACCTTTTCACTTTCACAAGGGTTAACCATAATACTATTTATGTTCTGTGTTTACAGCCATAGCTGAGGACAGACTTTAAGTGACATATGTTGTGTTATGTCTGTGCATGGAGGTGTTTATTGATTTTGAGTTTAAAACACACTTTTTATGTCAGAAAAGTGTGTTTTACATCTCAGATTTATAAAGGTTTTCTAACAAAAAACAGAGCTCTAAAATGCGATTACCTCGTCCTTTAAGTATGGCTGTCATACTTTTCCTAAGGACATTTATTTCCAGCTGTGCGTCAAGGGTCTAGTCCCCTCTTTATTGTCCTTCAGCATGAGTGAACAAATCTAGGTGTGTTTTGGTGCATAGCCTTGTATTTCTGTGTTTTTGCCTTCTTACTCTTTCCCCGCCTCTCTCATACCTGTCATCTGGCAGGGCTAACCCCTGGTAGCTCCCCGCCAAATGGGCACACATACACACGTTGTAAATCCCCGCCAAACGCCCGCCCTTCCAGCCCCTGCACTCACCAGCCTGTGTCAGCGAATCAGCTGAACCGTCTCCGCCCCGAGAATAACCCCATGACAGACAGCCCGAGTGGCCTCCCCTTGTCAACGTAGCCTGCCTGGAAAGCTGACAGCCAGGGCACAGGTGGACAGGCTACCATGGGCAGCAGTTTTCCCTGGGCAAGACCTTAAGAAGATGGGCCTTAGAGTGAGAATGGGAAAGGGAATGATATTTTCCATAGAGTCAAAGGATGAGATCTTGCTTTTGCAGGGAGACAGGACATATCATAAAGCTCATATTAAGAGCACAGTAAGGAATAATGTAAGACTTTTGGTTGATTCTATTTAAACAGTTGTGGAATTTGTGGTAACAACAATTCAAGAAAATAAAAAATAATAGGAATGAATCCAGTAATGATAATAGTAATTACAGAGGTCAGGTCCTGTCAAGGTTACTCCACCACTTGCTCTGCAGTAGTTGGCTGTAGTTAAGTGGACAATCCCTACAGAGAAAAGATTTAAAGGACTGGTTTGGCTTTCAGCCATGTCATCACAGTTTCCCACCTGCAACCATTAAGGTAGGACGTGTTCTAACAATACTCCCTAAAGAACCTGTTCTTTACTATGGGCAGTCAAAGCCCAAATATATGACTTTGATTTTGCATGATGTAGTGTTATGTGGTGAGAAACAGATTCCATTCATAAAAGAAAAACAATAAATGGCTGACCCTTACAATTAAAGACAATTATTGAAGTATGTACACATTGCCTTATAAATTGGATTTGTTTAAAATGGAGGATAGATGAAATGCAACAAAACAACAATAACAACAACAAAAATAGTGACTTGCCAAGGTATTCATGCCCCTTGAATGTTAACACATTTTGTCACGTTACAACCAACCAAAACCTTAACAGAATGCTACATAGTTTTAAAATTGTTTTCAAATTACAATTTGTAAAAAAAAATAAAAAATGTCACCTGGGTGTATTTTTATTCAGCCTTCCTGGGAGCCCTTCAGACGTCACCTAATTGGTAAACAGAGACCAGCTGTATGCAATTTAATCTCAGCATACATCCAGCTGTTCTGTAAAGACTTCAGAGAATTGTTTGAAAATATTTCTAAACAAACAGCATCATGAAGACCAAGGAACACAGCAGACAGGTCTGGGAGAAAGCTGTAAGGGAAGTTTAAATCAAGGTTAGGTGATAAAACATTATATCCCAGACTTTACACATCTCATGGAGCACTCCTCAAGTCATGGCCGTCCAACTCAAGTAACATGCCAGAAAAAAACCTTAATCAGAGAAGCATTGAAGAGACCCAAGGTAACCCTGGAGGAGCAGCAGAGATCTAAAGCTTGGGTGGAAGGATCTATATAAATAAGGCCTTTTTGAAAGAGTGACAAGAAGGAAGTCACTTTTGAAAGATAGCCATAAGATGTCATGTTTCCAGCTTGACACAAGCCATGTAGGTGACACACCAAATGCATGATAAGGATTGATCTTTAGATGAGTCCAACACTACATTTTGTGGCCTACATGCAAAATGCTATGTATGGCAGAAACACTGGACATTACCTGACCTGGTGGTGGTAGCATCATGCTGAAGGGAGAATTTTCTTTAGCAGGGACACTAAAGCAAATTATAGTTGATGGTGAAGATGGATAAAGCCAATAAAGTGCAATCTTGGCTGTGAAAGACCTGAGACTGGGTGGGAGGTAAGGGGATCAACTTCCAGCTGGACAATGATCATAAACAGAAAGACCTAGTCACACGAGATAAGATACTTTATCTTTATTGTCATTATCATTCACATTTACTAATGAGATTAATGTAAGATCCATACCTAACTCAAATTTAAAGTCTATGGTGAGACCTGAAAATGAGTGTTGACAGGAGCATTTCATCCAATTTGACTAAGCATGAGTTATTTTGCACAAAATAATGGGCACAATATGATGATCTTGTGCCCATTATTTAATTATAATTATATGGTGATTCTAAATACCAACACTTTTCAGATGTTTATTTTCAGCAAATGTTATATATTTATAGCAAACAATGTATGCTCCTTTTTCCACCTAAAAATTATGCACCAGCTTTTTCAAGGTGTTGTAAAAATTGCAAAAACAGAATGATTTAAATCTTGCTTAGTTTAAATCCCATATTCTTATCTAAATGGCTAAAATATTCAGCCCTGAACAGTTAGGTAAGGAACAGCTTCACTAGAATGACAATAGAAGGGAATTTTCCTGTGTAAAAAAAGCCTAAAGCTATTTTAGGGTTTTGCATTGAAGCATACATTTTTGTTCTTTTTGGTTTTCAAGATTTTTTTCAAGTTTTTACACTGTCTCAGCATAATAATAGCTTAATAAGAAAGCAGGATAGTGTCACCAGCTTATAAATGCAAAGAAGGAAAAAAGAGAACACAAGTAAGGTCAGCAACAAACATAATTTCCTGGGCCATGTTTAAAGACAGATGAACAGAAAGCTATACATAGCAAAACACACTGTTCCAACAACAGAATAAATCTGGATTTTGTCTCTACAAACATCCTGTTGCCATCTTAGCATTCTTCCCCCCCCCCCCCCACCCCCCACCCCCACCCCCACCCCAACCTGTAATCCTAGCATCAATCATTCTTTTGTTTGGTTTTTCATGAATATGCCCCAGGAAGTTGCATTCGTAACTTGCGGATGTCTGACGGTTGAAAAGAGCATAAGGTTTGGGCGAGCACAGAGGAGTCGAGAGCAGTGGGAATGCTTGGCTTAAGCCAAATACATATTTATGAGTAGCATCCACCCACAAGCATGACTTTTCAAACCTAGCCAAGCTCAGGCAGGCATGCAGGCACACAAGCTGGGCCAGGATAGGGCAGGCTGATTGGGCCAGAAGCAGCAGGGATTTGGGTTACTACTCAACTTTGTTTACGTGCTATTGTGTCCTTTATATCCTGACTTTTAATGCAACATGAAACATTTTCAGAATTACATATGGATGGTGCAGATATTAGCTGAAATCCTATAGAAATTGTGTAAGGGGTGTGAGGTTGAAGAAATGAATAGTGGAGAATTAACACAGAGTTTTGAAGATGCTGATACTTTCGATAATCGAGCAGCTTCCCCTTCTTGCAGGTGTTTTGCTTCTCTGTGCTTTAATGAGTCTTTCACACTCAAGGTCATGGTGGGGTTTTTCAAGATCTGGGAGCCAAAGTATGGCAAAGCAGCTATGTGCTCATATAGCTGTAAGGAGGAGGAGTATAGTATCAACTGTTATCCCTGTTCAGTTTGGCTAGAACAGCCACAGTTTGGTCTCCTTCACATTTTCCTTCAAGGCTGCCTTTAATCTCTCCCGGTGCCTCTCAAACTATACCTTTGATGCTGTGATGCCCTTCCTTCACTCACTCAATATTCGATCCATCTTACTTCTTACAGCCAAAACCAACTGAAGTATTTTCACATAGTACTAAACCCTTTGTATCACTAGTTCCTCTTCCTCCTTCCCTCCCATTCTGAAGTGACCACCTAACTCACTCCAAAAAAATCTGTTTTATTGGCCGTGTAACATGAAATGGAAGTCTTAATTGATAGAAGCAGTCGATTGTATCTGTCTCTACAAATGGTACAAACACAAAAGATGGGCAAACACACATGCTTCACTACAGTGTGTTAATAAAGTCAACCAGCTTGGGTGCTCCCGCCCACCATGTTAAGCCAGAGGTTTAAGTATCAGCTATCATTCCCTCCTTGCTCGCACCCACAGCTGAGCCTACAAAATAGAAACAAGATCCAAAATTACTCCTCGTTTACTTCAACTGGAGAGATGACATGTTGTGTAGGAAGATAGACTTTATTGTCTGCGGGAAAAAGCAGTGGCTGTATTTCCTCACACATTTACAACAGCTTTCTTGTAGTCAAACTGACTGAGTGCTGCTGTTTTTTGGTTATATTGTGCTTTGCAAAATCCTCCACAATCCATGAACCTTTTCGCAATTTATCATGCTAAAACCTTAAAGTTCAAAATGTTTTGGTCAGATATTAGATGGACAGATTAGAAAGATGTTCTTGCTTGATGTTTGAGAACATCAATGCATGTATTCACTCCTTCATCTATTGTACTACAATATCCCACCTCACCAAGCAGGTATTCATAGAACATGAACTGACAGAGACTCAGAGCCATTTTGACTATTAATTCCTGATAATCAGGTGGTGGACTGTTTAATTTTGATTTAAATTACCAACTATATTAATAATTTCCTTTAGCACTTTAATAGTTATTCATAGCAAAACCTACTGTTGCAGAACACAAGGTCCTCTTGGCTGCTTCTCTGATTAATGTTCTCCTTGCCCTGCCTGCCTGCTTAGATAGAAGGTTGTGTCTAGGTAGGTTTGCAGTTGTGCCAGACTCTTTCAGCTTTTTGTATTATTGAATGAACAGTGCTCTGTGAGATGTCCAAAGCTTGGGATTTTTTATAACCTAACCGTGCTTTAAGCTTCCCCACAACTTTAGGACTGACATGTTTATTGTGCTCCCTGGTGCTTCATGATGCAGTTTGAAGTAATATTCTCAAAAAAGCCTCTTAAAACTTCAAAGAACAGTTGGATTTCTACTAAGATTAAATTAAACACATTGTACTAGGTTTAATTTGGGGATGTCTGTAAAAAAAAAGGGCTGCATTTGTATGAAAAAAATATTCCAACTTTTATTTGTAAAAAAAACTTTGAAAACTATGTATCATTTTTCTTCCACTTTATAATTATGCACTCCTTATGTTGGTCTAGCACACTAAATACCTATAAAATACATTGAGGTATGTGATTGTAATGTGACAAAATGTGACAATGTCCATGGGACAAGAATGCTTTTACAAGGTGCGTAATTGTTGGCCATACTGGTGCTCTGTAGCTCATGTCAGAAAGTGACCCTATGACCTATTGTTGAGTCTTCTCTATACGTGAGGATGGAGAAGAGACATTCACCATATGGCCATGCTTTATGCATGCTTGTCTCTGAATAATTACTGGGCTGTATGCATCACAAGGATTCAGCTGAAATACAAGCATTAAAATAAACAACATTACAATACCTCTCTTCTTTGTAAGATGAGAGGTTTCTTTTATATTCTGATTTAAATAATAGGCCTACTTTGCACCTATGAAACAAACAAAAAAAAAACCTTAAAGCAAAGCCCCATCTTTTCCTTTTTGAGACATTACTCGGATCACTGAGGTGTTCTCCTTTCTACTTAACAGTAATCAGAGAGTCCTCATTACAGAGCAGAGGGTTTGTGTAACACTGAAGCAAAACCCTCAACTATTCTGTCCCACATTAGTTCCACTTAGTTGGGTCCCAATGACCTATTCAATGTAAATGCACTGAGTAATAATGAGTGGCGGACTGCAGCGACTCTTTAATGGTTGAGTACTTTCGGAGAGAGTGAAATGACAAGGCAGAAGGAGAAAAAGGTTCAAGGCCTTTCCGAATTGGCTCATTCAAGCAGGGTAATGATGGAGAAGTAAATTACTTTAAAAGAATAATTAGACCAAGATAGGAAGAATACCAACCATGTCTCAACAGATACACCTTTAAGATTATTTAAATTAAAACAGTGTCAAGCTACAGCTGAGAGTACATAGGTGAATGGTGATTTCCTAACAAAGGACAGCAGAACATTAATGCATGTGCCTCTGTGATATTGTTATGACAAAAAGAAGGCCTCGAAGGTACAAGACCTGCGACTCAGTCAGAGTCACACCTTAAAGCTATCTACCCTGTTTGGATTTAAATGCTGTTTAAGGGCCCAAATTAATAAGTGAAGTAAACTAATTACAGCATTAGAGACATATTAGTGACTTATGTGTTGAGAGGAGTGTGACAATCTCTTCCTCTCCTCTTCTTAATTTGGCAAGAGAAGGTGTAGAGGGAAATGTGCACTTGAAACAGCAAAGTGCTTGTTGGCAGAGGGTGTCAGATGAACTTGACTCAGTCTGTCACACTTTGAGAAAGCCTCCTTAATACTACTTTAGCATAATGGCCTCAGGTGTTTCTGTGTATGTATGTACCATGTGTTGGTAAAACCTGGTAAGCATTTTTTTTTTCCAGGAAAGTGAATACACATATGTTTATCACAAAATTCATGAAATGAGCAACACAAACACTTCTTTGTAACGTTTAGAAATTCAGTGGGTACTTCCCTTAAAAAAGATAAAAAGGGATCATTCTGTCATAATCTGTTGGACTTTAAGTTTAGTTTGATTATTTGGTTTTATTGCAGAATTTTATGTTTCATTTTACTCCTGTGTTTTAGGTTAGTAGTGTTACTTTTATCTCAGTGCCTCAGTTTCCTGTTTGTCTACAGCTGTCTCCCATCTGCTCATTTACTCACCTGTGTAGCATCTAGTAACCATAATCCCCACTATAAAAACTCCTTGGGTCAGTTACTCCATGTTAGATCCTCTGTTGTCCTCAGCTGTGGAGGACCACTCCTGCCATAATTAAGAATATATACAGAAATACATAAATGCTCAATAAATAAATAATCACACGCTTAAATACACAAAAAATGCAGTAAATAAATAAATGTAGACAGTAATTAAATTATTCAATGAGACATAAATGTATATATCTAATTTAATTAGCTTCTTTTTTATTCACCTTTGTAATAATTACCTTATTTATTTATTATCCATTACAGTTTTCAACTTTATTTATTAATGATTTTTAAATGTTTTTATTTATGTGTATGTTTCAATATTTTCTGTTTTATTTTTCCTTTGTATTTATTTACTTTATTTATTTGTTCAATGCTATTTATTTACGCTTGTGCTATTTCCATTTCCATATGCATTTCTGCCTCTTTACGCAAATGAGTAGGGGCTGTGTCTTCAGGCATCAACTTCTGCCTATTGGCTGGTTAGCTTTAGCCTGCATAGCTCGAATCTGCATGGCTTTTCCCCACCAAAAGGCATTGTTTAGCAAAGACAAAATCGTCAGGCCTACGTTCTGTGTCTGACCTCTTAACAGCATTCAGATTCCCACAGTCTAGCAGCAGCTTTCCTCCTCAGTGTACCACTAACGGGAGCCAAAGTACCACCAGTATTCACAGTTTGTGAACCATGGCAATACCGTGTTATGGGAATCTACACTCTTCTAATATGGAACCTCTGCCTTTCCAATATTTTTATTTGCAGCTTTAACAAAATGAAGATCAATGTGCATTAAACAAACCAAAACATTTCCCACTGGCATCTCTTCCAGGGTACTAGAGCACAATTTTAGACCTTCTATGTCACCACAATATAATGTTTTAGGAGGGCATACTGTGAGGCCAAGTCAGAAGGGGGTGTACCGGTAGGTCCTTTGGGTGCTGTAAGATGCTGGGCAGCACATGCAGATGGCAAGTTCATCTCATTGGAGCCCTTCATATTTTCACTCTGTCTCATTTGCGTTCCATCCCTCTGCCTGTCAGAATTCCCTTGTAAAAGCCCGAAGACAGGACTGTTACCTCTGAGACAGACACCGAGCAGATCTCAGGTTGAGTTCCCTGTTACCATGCGGCAGCCATTGGAAACAGATGGTCTCCAAACAGCCTGTCATGTTTACTGGTGCTGCCATAAAAGACAAGAGTCCAACAACACACTCCCTCAGGAGCCCCACGGGATCGCACAGGGGCCTGCAAGCAGCTGCCTCGAGTGGGGGATCGGCCCTACACCTTTATGCATACAGACACGTTCACACCTTGAACTGACTCCTGCCTTAAGTATTTTGAAATGCCTCTATTACCAAACAATAATGCGCATACACACCTGAAAAGCCAATGGTTAAAGAAGGCCTTTCACGTACTTTAAATGTCCTCCACTGAGCTGTCCGGACATGCTAGATTTACTGCAATTAAACAAGCACGCCATTTGAATATCTGATGACATCTTGCAACCTGCTCCATGGGCTCTGAATATAATGGTGTCCCTGCGGAGCCTGCGAGAAATTGTCCATGTCACAGTTAATGAAGGGAATTTGCATTGTTATCTCAATTAAGGGTGGAAGAATAATGAAGCTCACTTCTGAATTAGTTAATCGTCAAAAACTTGTACAAATGTGTTTGCAGGGCCCATAGGTATGGCCCGCAGCTAATGTATATTCTTCAGGGTTAGCAGGGTTACGTCAGACCGAGGGGGGGCATACGATAATGAGGCAGGTGCTACTGGACATTTCCCTTCCTCTCCTCAGGAGTCAAGATGATACTCTGACCCCCCCAACACCTCCCTTTTTTCTCTCTCTCTTCACATTTTTCTAGCCTATCTCGATTAGCCTAGCCTTGTTTCTAGTGGCCTTTTTAATTGCAACCCACAATTAATGCACAAACTACAGGTACACAGCCCACCAAAGTTAAAATTCCTGATGTTTTACTAAAGCTATCCACCTTAGCGATCAGGACATCTTAGTCCCTTTGAGGTTTCTTGACACTGATCATCCACGCGATAAACAGCTGCGTAGGATGAAAACATCAATTCCTCTGCGTTGTGTTGTCAGCAGTCAAAAGGAAAAGAAAAATCTCAGCTTTGACATAAGAGGATAATGTTGAGTTTAGGCTGCCTATTGATCTGCTGTGACAGTTAAAGTGGCAGCTTTGCTGTGTTTTGAGAGGAGTGATTTCTTGTGTGTGAGGACTGCTTAAGTGGGTATTTGTAAGGAGTAACTAAAGGCCATCACTAAAGGCTCACACAAGTGCTCTTCTGCTCCAGGGGCCTCAAATGGCCAATGAATTATTTATAGCAGCCAAGACATGAGTTGATGTTAGGGTAGAGGAGGAATGGCACACGCACATGCACACGCACTAAACACACATTGTCAAGGCAAAGCATATTCACCCACATGCACACACAATACACCCACTTATAGGGGTCAGTGTGCCAGACAGCTACAGGCTAAGCAGACAGCTCATAGTCAGAATGCATTGTGGGACTGTGTAGATAACTAGATAGTCTTTTCTGCTCAATCTACTAGTTACTCAACCCTAAGGAAAGGAAAAGCCTAGACCTAACCTTCATAAAAGGACAGTGTTAATAGAGGACTTGTTACATTATTCCAGTTGTTCACATTGAGATTTAGCACATTATTACAGTATTCAGTTTGGCTCTTGGTAAACACTTTTAGTTGGTTGTTATATGTTCTTCTTCCTATTTAGAATGTCTCTTTAGGTTAGATTGCATTAATAACAGTACATTACTGAACTCTGGAAAACCTCAATTTGTACTACCATTTGTTTAAGGTCCCCACCCCAAAAGCCCCATTAAGCATTGACTTGTCACATGACTGGTTATAAATGTTCGGGCGCATAACACTTTTTCATATAGTAAGTGTAATTTATTTATTTATATACTTTTCTACTTCACTGATGACTAGAGGAAACCACTATACATGAATGTTTTTACTAATTGTTAGGTAGCACAATCTTAAAGTGAACCACCCAAAGAATATTACATTTTTGTAATATATACTTTACTTTGTTTAACTCACATAAAGTGTAAATGAACTTTTATTGGTTGTGCATTATTCCATAATATTTATGCATATCAATATAAGACAGGCCATTTCTGAAAAAATAAAACACCATCCATTTAAGGCAGATGTTTGTTTATCTTCACAAGTCAGTAAATGGCTACAAGATATTAGCACCTTCTCCTAATTTCCTATCTCCAGTCAGAATAATAATCAACATGTTCAAAACAACTGGAACTGGGTTGGATGAGACCACAGGTAATCTTACTACCATCTATAATGAGGAAGGTAATAGAATGAAATCTGAATGAATTGCAACAAAGACTGTCACCTTAGGGTTACCAAGTCTCCATAACAACTGTCAGACAATATCTACATGCCAACCAGTTATCTGAGAGTCATGTCAAGAAAAAGTATTTTCTGTCCTACAACCACAAACATAAAGGTGTGGTGCTAAACTCTCCGGAGACTTTGACTGGAACTGCTTTGGTCATAAATAAAACTTCACCCTGAGCAAATGCAGCCTATCACGAGCATTGCTTCTAACTTCAACTACTGTACGATTTGAGTCAGTTTGCACTGCTTGAGGCTGTTTTCTCAGGACAATCTGATCAACTGAGCCATTTTTCAGAACTATGAAAATATCTAACACTGCCTGGTCAAAAAAAAAGTCGCCACCAAAAAAAAAGGTGACACGCTAATATTTCACCTTTAGCTTTGATTACGGCACACATTCGCGGTGGCATTGTTTCGATAAGCTTCTGCAATGTCACAAGATTTATTTCTACCCAGTGATGTATTAATTTTTCTGCATTGATGATGGTAGAATCTGACCGCTGCGTAACATCCTTTGAACACATACTGTTGCTGAACCCAGACCTGACCAACTGCAGCAACCCCAGATCATAGCACTGCCCCCACAGGCTTGTACAGTAGGCACTAGGCATGATGGGTGCATCACTTCACCTGCCTCTCTTCTTACCCTGATGCGCCCATCACTCTGGAACAGGGTAAGTCTAGACTCATCAGACCCTATGACCTTCTTCCATTGCTCCAGAGTCCAATCCAATGCTCCCTAGCAAACTGAAGCCTTTTTTTTTCGGTTAGCCTCAACAATTAGTGGTTTTCTTAAGGCTACACAGCTGTTTAGTCCCAATCCTTTGTGTTCCCTTCACATTGTGTGTGTGGTAATGCTCTGACTTTCACTATTAAACATAGCCTGGAGTTCTACAATTGTTTTCCTTCGATTTGATTTCACCAACTGTTTAAGTGATCGTTGATCATGATCATTCAGGATTTTTAACCAGCCACATTTCTTCCTCGAAGACGATGGGTCCCCACTCTCCTTCCAGTTTTCAATAATGTGTTGGACAGTTCTTAACCCAATTTTGGTAGTTTCTGCAATCTCCTTAGATGTTTTATCTTCTTGATGCATGCCAATGATTTGACCCTTCTGAAACAGACTGACATCTTTTCCACGACCACGGGATGTTTCTTTCCACATGGTTGTTTAAGAAACGAGAAGCAACTCATTGCATCAGTTGGGGTTAAATAACTTGTTGCCAGCTGAAACATAATCGCCTATGCAGTCCAATGGGAGACTCGTACCTATTTGCTTAGTTAAATCCATGTGGCGACTTTTTTTTTTGGCCAGGCAGTGTATTTTCTGACTCCTATAAATTCTTGGCCAAATATAACTAACAAAGGCATAAACAACAAAAATGGTATGTTGTCCTTGTGCATGCATTTTCCCCTTACAGATTTCTTCTATCATTGTTGTTTTGTCACACTTTAATGTTTTAGAACATGAAGCATATGAACAGATAACCTGAGTAATTACAAAACACAATTTTTAAATGATTATTTCATCTATAAGGGGCAAAAAGTTATTCAAACCAACCTGAGCCTATGTGGGAAAAAGTAATCGCCCCTTTTCTGCTTCTGCTTCCCTAAATGCTAGGATGCTTTCTCCCCTTGCTCTCTGTGGGCTTTCATTCTTTTACTCCTAACGTCTTATCTCTCAGACAAAAACTACTGAAAAGTTAGACTGAACAACTTTAAATTTAACCACTTTTGAGAGGAGAAGACAATGTTAGGAGCAGCTTCACTTTTCATGGCAACACAAGATAATCTGTACAAGATTCCTCCCTTTTCCACAGATGACTACGACAAAGTTCTCCTGAAAATAGCAGTGATGGAAATGAAAATTCCATTATTGCATCACTCGAAATAAATTATGTATATGGAAAGGAAACAACCCTGCTGATGATTCAAAACAGTAAAATGACTGCTTGACGGCTAACTAGCACCATCAAGAAACACAATGGTGATGTAATGAGAGCAAACTGACCAGCAGTCCTCCCTGGAACTCTCTTGGAGCAAAGCCAAAGGATAAATCCTTTCCTTCAGATCTTGGAAGACGGCTAGCAGGACTCCAAAACCTAATGCAAACTTTTTCTATGATTTCAATGACCTTCTACCTGTGATATGTATTGATTACGACTGAATAATTGTGGGAGACTTCAATATCCATGTTGACAACTCCCAAGACAGAGGGGCAAAAGAACCATATGATACACTTAAACATTTTGGCTTGACTCAACATGTTTAACAGCCAAGACACAAATGGGGACATATTTTGGACTTGATCATTAGTAAGGGTCTAAATATTTCCAAGTTCTTCATAACTGATGTCACCCTATTTGACCACCATTCTGTTTTTGTTGAAAACGTAATTTTTGAATCAATTAGCCAAATGGAAATAAGTCAATGCTTTTTTTTATGGACAACTGCACTGTCTTAACCTACAGTTCCAGGTGCACTAAAACACATCATTGAAGAAAAAAACCCTACATAAATAGGGTTTTCCCATTGGCCACTGTCAAACTAAGGGCAGAACTGTTAGGTGGTTGCTTAGCTACACAGAATACCCTGATGCTATGCAACATGATGTTATGCAACATCAGGGTATGCTGCTAGGTGTGGCTATGAGTGGCAGTGATAGTTGTCAATTAATTAAGCAGCTCGCTCACTACTTTATCAGTGCTCCAAAATGGTAGAGGAAAAAAAAAAATACTGAGAGACATTATTTTCATCCAGAATGGAGGGGGACCATTTTTTCATTTTTCAAATTTGAAGACAATTTGTCTCATATGTAATGTGATTGTGGTATTACCAAGAAAGGATAACTTGGAGAGACATTTTAAGGCAGTTCAAAAACACTATGAGACAAATTTTTCCACTAAAAGTGCTCTTCAAGCCCGGAAGGTACAGGAGCTGAAAAACCAGTTAGCAACACAGCAGTCAGTTTTCACCTGGCCCAACACCAAGGGAAAGGCTGCAACTAATGCATAGTAAAGTTTCAGCCTGGTTCTTGTCAAGCATAAAAAGGCTTTCAAAGACAGCAAAGTTGTAAAAGATGCGTTTATCAAGGTTGCACATGCACGTTTTAGTGATAATTGAGATTATGGCTGCTATTAACATGTGAGGTTATCCAGGAATACCGTTGCACACCGATATGAGGGATACATTAAAGATTTGTTGCCATTGTATCAACCTTCCAGATCACCCTGGTCTTCTGGTTCGAGTGTACTCCGCATCCGCATCCTCAGAATCAGAACCAAACATAGAGAAGCAGCATGCAGTGCTTATGCTCAACTTATCTCGAAAAAACTTCCAGCAAAGGTCAACAAGGATGAAACCCTGAGTTAAAAACCTTGATTGAGAGCGTTTTGACTAATGAATACATTCCAAAGGACTTTGAGTCAGTAACATGGAACAATAAGGTGTAGGATAAAATTGCCACAAAAAAAAAGTATCTCCGCTATCCACTGCACTGGAGGTGTAGTGTAGTTTTCTTTACTTCCCCATATGTCTTTAGGCTGATTTAAATACAAATTTCATGGCTTTTCCGGACAGTGGAATGGAAAGCACATATATTACTATGGATTTCTTATAGCCAGTTAAAAATAAATTCCAGGTGTTTAAATCCCAGGACTTCAGTGGAAAAGGGGCTATTCACAGCTGTTGATAGCAGTTGTTGCCCCCAAAGGTGGTACAGCCAGTTAACATGTTAAGAGGGTTCTTTCTTTTTCACATAAGGCCTGGAGCGTTTTTAGCTGGCTTTTTTCCCCCTCACTAAAATCATCCTTTTAAACTGCATTGTGCATTTACTCAGGATATCTTTGTCTGATATTAAAATTTGTTTTATTTGAAACATTTGAGTGAAACAAAGCAAAAATAGAAGAAAACTGTAATGGGACAGTTGTTTTTTTCACACAGCTATTCATGTCTTTCAACTTTGTGAATAAAATGATAAAAAAACTGAATCTCACAGGAAATACACTTCATAGAGTGTGCTAAATAAATAATTCAATTCAATTCAGTTTTATGTAAATAGCGCCATTTCAAAACACATGTTGTCTCAAGGCACTTTACAAAGTCAATTTAATCATACAAATTTCAAGTTGGGTACATCCTAACTATCAAACAGTGCAGTCAGATTCAGTTTATTATTCAAATTGGTTAAAAGGTTTTCTATCTAAGGAAACCCAGCAGATTGCATTGAGTCAGTGACTTGCAGCAGCCACTCCTCCTAGATAAGCATGTAGAGACAGTGGACAGTCACTTGGAAAAAACTCACTTTTACCAGGAAGAAACTCCCACCATAACTTAAGGAAGTTCTGCTGGAAAGAAGAAATGAAGAAATAGTTTGTTGTGATATACTGGTTATTTTGTTCAGGACAGGTTTAACAATCTTTTTGCCAAGTTATTATTCCTGATATTTTCCTGATGAAAGCAAACCTCGGACCAAACCAACAATTTTTTTACCGAACACAGAATGTGTATGAGCAGACAGAAATGATAATACCATAGTGAAACAAATAACAAAACCTAAACTGTGAGTAAGAAAGAAAAGAATGTCAAGTATGAGCTTCAGCAAGGCTTAAACTTCAAACAATCCAAGGTAAATTTGGTTGCCAGTAATAAAAGCTTCTTTAAAAGGTTAAAGGTTCAGGAGGTCATGTTGGCTTCTCCCCACCTGTGAATTGTCTCCCTCATTCCCAGCAACACTAGAGCTGCGTCCCAGCAGCTTCTCTCCATTGATGCAACATGGCATCTTAAAATAAGCATTTACATTAAAAGGTCAGCTGGGGGAGGGCACCACAATAAATCGAGATGAAGAGGACATCTATGCTAGTACAATTACACACACACACACACACACACACACACACACACACACACACACACACACACACACTTACTCATCAACCTGTCTAGGCTGCAACATTTGTTTTTCTACCATGACGCACACTGCAGGTAACATGAGCAATGTGCATGTGTAGGCACAGATAGGAAGTTTCACTGTCTACCTCGCTTGCAAAACCCAAACACTCAGTTAAATACCAATGGTAGACAGACTTACCTCCAAAAGGTTAGTGGAATCCAAAAATCAACAACTGCCAGACTGTTTAAGGATCAGATGAAGGTATATTACCATTAGAGTAAAGAACTCATTAAAGACAAGTTAATGTGAGAAGGATAAGGTTTAAAAAAAAATCTTTAGCCAGACTGACTAGGAGTGTACCTAAAATAAAAAAACTACAGCTCTAATACATTTATTAAATGTTTAATAGATTTTATAATGGGATATATACATAACAGTTGGACAGCTCAATCTGTCCTTTAAATACATGTGAGTGTGCGTTAACGTGTATTGGCAGTGGTGTTCTCTTGATGATAACTGCTTATACTAACACAGAGCCACTCTAACTGGTTGCTTGATTCATTCTGATTCACTCAATTAGAAAGCTGCCAATTTCCCATGTGTATACGAATAACACGGGGAACTGCTGTCATTGACTATTACTGATTGATGGCTTAATTAAGAGTAAGGAATGATTGTTGTAGAGCGGCGCAACATAACGGCAATAATTGGCTGGCAACATATTAAGGTATGCTTGTGTCCTGTGGTCTTTACACAGCACAGAAGAAGATTTAAGCATGGTAAAACACGAATTCTCCATAGTAAAATAACACTGGAGCTAAAAAAGGTTGAGAGCTAAATTGTGTCCGCCTTCTTGTCAAGCTGGATTTCAACTGATGTTGAAGCTACAGGCTATATTAGGCAGATTGCAGTAATGGCTCGTTCATCGGAGGTCAGTACAACCTAAACTGTCCTAAATTTAATGCAGTTTATTTATATAGCAGCAATTTATATTAAAATTTCATCATAAAGCACTTTACAAGAAAAATTTTTCCCAATTACAGTATATCCAGTTACATATGATGCAGTTCAAAATACATAAAATTAAACCAAACTAACCACTTTTTTCCAGTACAATCCAATCATATAGTCGCATTCAAATCAAATTACCCAGTTAACCATCTATTTCCACCCTTTTCCACTCCACCCTTTTTCATCCCAGGCAGAATAGCTCCTGTATCCAGTCAGCAGCTAATGGGGCTCTCAATAAAATCAAATCCACTAGTAGCTGCTCAGCACGGTTTGTGTTGGGTCGGCTTTACTCTACACAGTTTGGTTTGTTTTTTATTACAATTGAGTACTATCTCAATGTGGACGGGACCATCAATAGCAGGGCGGCTCCAAAGTCTGAAAAAGTAACGTGACGTGATTTGTTGTGACACAAACACAACAACTGGATTGCCTGCTTCTCAGTCTATGGCTGTCTATGGCTCAGACACAGAGTGAAACAAGAGAGCCAGACAAGGCTGCAGGCAGCAAGGTGAAACACTCTGGAGAACTACAAGAGAAATACAGAAGCCATGGAGTGGTATCTGAAGGGTACAAGCTGGAACATGTGTGAGTGTAAGCTAACGCTACCTAATGCTAGCTTGCTATAGTGGTCATATACACAATAAGCCCCACATACAACAATTTAATGGTTGGAGATAGTAGTTATTATAATATGCTGTGACTAGTGATGCTGCCCCCGATGCCCAATCAGCGACCAACAGTCTTCTGATGTTGGGTTTTCAGCACGACTCGGCACGTTTGGAACTGCTTCCAACCAGGTACTAAAAATAGCTTAAAAAGCCTAAAAAGCAAACTACGCTGAGTAGGAAGGAGTGGAAAAGGGGCATTAATAATAGTTCCATCTAATGAAGCTTCCTTGACTTTGCAGCAATCTCTTGCCCTGAGCAAGGATGCAGTTACAGTGGAGAGGAACCACTCTCTAATAATCATACATTGTATAATTTTAGCAGCAGTTGAAAAAATTTGTCTTTTTGTTAAAAACAAACAAAAAAATATATATATATTTTTTGTTTGAAATCTTAGTAAAATGCTGCGATGCTGTGAAACGTATGCCTCGGGAATATCATACCATGAGGATCTCATTGTTTCGAGTATACAAATACGAGTCTCTCCATTGGTTTGTGGACACAGAATATTCCCTCTGTTCAGGCAACACACTGTATGTGTGCATTCTTTAAAAGTCTCATGCAATCTTTTCCACAAAGTTATGACAGCTGCAATGCACAGATGTAACTTCTGTCTGTTACTATAAGCAGCGAGATCATTTCACGGCTGTCAGGAGAGAAAAATCTTCCAATTCTGCACCGCACTGCAAATTTGACATAAACATACAGATCCAATGAGCATGATTGCTATGCTGAAATACTGTGTCTGCTGTTAAATCTTGCATATGTGATTTTCATCAAAATAAGTCAAATTCAAATACTTTGTGTCTTAACATTTTTCGTACATTTTTCAACATTTAACATAATGTCTTTTGATACGCTTTTATGATAAGGATTATACCTTTTAGGTAAAGACAAAATTATAATCACCAGGTTAATTTTTAAATCCATGTATAAAAAGTAAGGGAACTGTCTATAAATGTGTTGGCTGTGTGGCAATTACTGTATCACTAGCAGTGTAGAAGTGCTGATGTTGGTCTCACCCAATATTACAGCAGATTCTTTCTCTCAAGTTAGGGGGTTTGTTCCGCTTAAGAATTTTAAAAGCAAAGACGTGCCTCCTAAGTGATTTGGTTATAGTTATCTATTCTCCTACACACATTTCTCACAAATGAACTTAGCCAAAATTGGAAAGCCACAGATTATGTGTAATGCTGATATATTGCTTTGGTTTATTAGGAAAAAAACACAGAAAGCAGAAACCTGATCTATGTCTGTGTTGGTCCCTTTGCCATTTTGGTATCTCCCACTCACCTCGACAAAAACCTATTAAATGTGTGCCTCACAGATAAACACAGGCATTTTAACACGTAAAAACAAAAGCATGCACATCATCCACACAACCTTCGGGGAGGTCAGGTTTGGCATTGGGTTCCTGTGTTATAAGGTTATATTTGCCAGATTTAGGTCACATTGAAATCAGAAGAATGCAAAAAATGGAAACGAACCGTTTTCACAAGAGGCCATCTCTAATGTTTTCATCTGAGAGAGGTTGTTTGCATTGCTTGACATTCAGAGCGCTTCCCACAACCCTACAAATGTGGCCCCAAACTCTTTTCAAGTCAGCTAGAATTACTTATGACACAATAAGCTGAAACAATAAGTAACAAAAGAGAGTTGAATTGAAAGGGCAAAATATCTCCTTACCAAACCCCGCCCAAAATAAGCTACCATCTGTTGCTAAAGTATTTATACCCTCAGAACCTTTCTGCATTTTGTCATAATATTGTCACAAACTTCAATGTATTTATTTGAGTTTTATGTGACAGACCAACACAAAGCATTGCATAATTGTGAAGTGGAAGAAATATTTTGAATTTCGTTTTCAAATATTTTTTTACCAACAAAAATCTGAAAATTGTGACATGTGTTTGTGGAAAGCCCCTTTTACTCTAAAACCCTAAATGAAATCGAGTGCAACCAGTTTTCCTTTATAAGTCAGCCAATTAAGTAAAATCTACCTGTGTGTAAAGCAGGGTTAGGTTAAAATGCTATACATAAGCTTTGGAGATCTCACAAAGCACTGTTCAGTCCATTATCTTCTAAAAACAGAGAGTAAAGAAAAACTGCAAACCTACCATGACATGGGCATCCATCTTAATTGACAGGTCAGACAAGGGGAGCATTAACCAGAGAAGCAGCAAAGAGGACCATGGTAACTCTGTAGGAGCTGCAGAGATTCACATCTCAGTTGGGACAATCTATCAAATGGACAACTATTAGTTGTGCTCTCTATGAATCTGGCCTTAGCAGAAAAGTGTCAAGAAGAAAGCCATTGCTGACAGAAAGCCATAGTCCTGTTCACAGTTTGCCACAAAGCATGTAAGGGCCACAACAAAACTCTCGTCATTTGACATCTAAGCTGAACTTATTGGCCTTCATACAAAACTCAATGTGTAACAGAACAATAACAGAACGGTAACACACCATAATGTGGAGGCAATTTTTTAATTAGTCCTGACCTATTAATCTGGTCAGGACTGATTGAACTAACTGGAGGGCAGTCATGGAAAAAAATCTGTTAAATCAAAGCATTTTCATGTATCAAAATGATCCAGTCAAAGATCCAGTTGAAAATCTGTGGTAAAACTTAAAAAACATTCGCAAACACTTTCCGTCCAATCTGACTTAGATTATGCTACTCAGCAACAAAAATGTCAGTATCTAGATGTGGAAAACTGGCAGACATCAACAAAAGATAACACAGCTATATGTAATGTCAGCAAAAGGTTGTTCTACAAAGAATCTCAGACTTTCATTTGTAAAAGTCGTTGAAAACCACGTATTTTATTCCAATAATTACTTTATGTAGACCATACATACAATCCCACTGAAATACTCTGAAGTATGTGATTAGAACATAACAAGATGTGGAGAAGTTCAAAGGTTAAGATTAGTTTTGCAAAGCACTAGCTTTTTGACTACAGCTGCAGAAAAGAAAAGATTCAGCAGAACGTACACAGGGCATTTTTGCAGCAACTTGAAAGTCAAAGGCTTGAAAATGTAAAGTACAACAATGTTTTTTGTTTTCAAATATGCTCTCCAAAGATTAACATCTCAGTCTAATCCCAGCTTGGCACAGAGACTTACCAAGAGCTTCCACACTGGCTCTGAGCCAGACTGGCGCTGCGACTTGTCTTCCTACAGACAGATGAACTTGGGATGTGATGGGAGATGTGGGGGACTGGACGGACCCACTACAGACACAATACTGGCACAGTGACAGGAGACAGCAATCAAGCTTACGGCAGAGCACAAAATGTTATGCATGCATTCCATATTCATGAATTCTTTATATATGTTTTTATTTATTTGGTTCCTGACTTATTCAAGGAATCCAAAAGTGGACCATCAGCCAAAGCGTTATTCTTTGTGAAGCCTTTAATATCCAATTATGAGCTTAATCATAAAAGCCCCTGTATGTCTAATAACTGCTTATTCTCCAGTTTCTTGAGTCTATATTTTACCAGTTTGTTAGAAGAATGGGGCATAAAACACTGTTAATGGTCAGAGCATCATTAAGGGATCTTTTCTCATAACTGGCTTCATGGGGGGCAGAGGAATGATCAAGAATAATCTGCCGTGCTTTGTAGCTACCCAGGTCACAGCCTGCATACAAATCTGCAATAAGGAGGAGAAGTAGGGAAGGAGGGAAGAGACAGGGGGATCTGAAACAGTAAGTGGATCGGAGAGGGGAAGGGAAGGGAGCGCGAGAGACGGAGGGTGAGGAGAACCGATCACAATGAGGCTGGTCACTTTTGTGTAGCAAGTTCAGACATTCTGTGGACCCTTATGAAGGGAGGCAAAAGAAAGGGGGAGGCTATTTGGGAGAGTGTGTTGGAGAGGGGGTTACAGGGCAGAGGGGGGAGTCTTGTGCAGGCTGAGGCCCAGAGCTGTATTCAGCGGGGGGAGGCTGCTCCAGCTCCAACACTACTACAAAGCTGGACTCCTAGGGTTCATGAATAAGGCAAGGAAATGATCAGAAAAGAAGGAAAAGAACCCTGAGAGATGTTTAGACAGATGGCCCACTTAAAACGACGCAAGGACACGGGGAGAGAAAAGTGATTTTAATGAAACTTCAAATTCTGCAAATAATTGATCTTTACTTCCCCCCCTTAAAATCCCAGTGGAAAAGGTGAAAGTAAATTTAATGTGTAACAAGTGCCTATCCAAAAGACATTAACAGATGCTGCTTGCTTTATATCCTTTAGATTGAATTAAATTGACATCATGAGAAGGCGTTGGAAAAGAAGCAGAGGGTTGAGGGAAAAAAAGCAGAGGCAAAGAATCAAATGAAAAACGTTCAGAAAAGAGCTGCGGTGCCAAAGAAAATAGATAGCAGGGGACTTCTCCTCCTCCAGTCCTTCTTAAAGGGCCACTGAGAGCCTTTGAGGGAGAACATGCTAGTCAGTATTTTTAGAAATTTCATTTGATGGGATTCTGGCAAACATCTCTGCTCTGGGCCTTAGATGTAATATCAAATGTTACTTGCAGGGGACAAGATGATGTTTTATGAATTTAGCAAGTATGAATTATTAATGAAGAAACTGCTATCAAATATCTAAAATGTGCAAATAATTATCTGATGGAGAGAAAAGACAAAAAAAGGTTTTCGTTTTATGATTTTGTGAAATTGATGCTAAATATCTGACCATATCAAACCTTTACACTTGATTTTTCTCATAAAAGAAAAACGAATCCCAATCCTAATTGGGTGTTGTTGGGTTGTGTTTGTGATATCATATGACATGAAACCTTGTGATAATAAAACACCATAATATTTCTCAATAAGTGCTATCTAGTTGCTATTGTAGTTTAAGATGGTGGTGTGAGCTCAGTATATGACGGTAAAAGTTTAACACGTCATTCCTACGTCCCTGTCCACTTGACCGCAAAGCATGTGTGACATGAACATCGTAGTCTGATCTTTCCTACTGGGATCTGCTAGGACCCTTTGCGAATGGCTTGAGATCCTGCATCTATTTTTGAGAATCTTAAAGTAAAACTGGAGGCAGGTATTTTGTTGTCTGATTACATGATAGTCAGCTTATAAAGACTGCGTGTCACTGCCTCTTCTAAAGGGGGCATATCATGCAAAATCCACTTTTTTAGGTTTAAAATACATTTTGTTGCGTAAAGGAGTGCAGAAAAGTTGAATTTAGTCTCTCCAGGTGCTGCGTAGATATCTTTATATTCAGTTTGGGTCAAAGTCGTTGGACATTATAATAACTTTTAGGCATCAGAGAAAGTACTTTTCAATTAAAATGATCATGGATGGTATCTAATTAGTCTCATGAACTGAGGATGTGCCTTGCTAGCCAGGTTTGCAGGTACAAAATAGAAGTAGGAAAAAATTAAATGGCTGTGTGTAGGGACAAATGAGATAAGAACTGGCGAAAGGGCAAATTGACCTCAAGGTTCGTTAAAACGTTTTTTATGAAAACAAAAAAAATTGGACTCTTAATTTTCTGAGTATCGTGCATCGTCTCATTTTATGGATGAGGATGTATCGTCGAACCCTTACAAAATGTACAGAAATGTGAGAAAAAGAAATGCAACTTTCTGCCTACATTAGTGTGGGCAGAAAGGACACAGGAGCCTCCCAGGAAGTGTTTTGCCAGATAAATACTGAACAGTGGAGGAGTGGTGCCAATGCACGACCTACCTTTTATGGTCATAATTCATTCCCACTGCTATTCTTCTCCATGAAACAGGTGCAAAGAAATCACCAAATGAGTAAGAACAACGGTGATAGAGAATTTAGAGTGAAGAAACTGTGTGTGTGTGTGTGTGTGTGTGTGTGTGTGTGTGTGTGTGTGTGTGTGTGTGTGCGTGTGTGTGTGTGTGCGTGCATTTGTTGGGTTGGGTATGTGTGGCTTCGTATATGTGTGTCTGTGTGTGCATGCATATGTGTGTGTGGGTTGAAGGAGTTTTCACCAAGCAAACGCATATTAAAAAATCCCCTGAAACCAACCTGCCTATCCTACCCACAGTCTCTCTTTGGTCTAACCCAAACCTATTTAGGCCCAATTATACGCTTTTGCTTACATGATACAACCATACAATTTCAGCAGGGCTGCTCAACCACACCCTAACAAGAACATGACATCGAACTTAGAACGGTGATAAAATCCAAAATGCCTTGATTCTAGCCCCTTTGACCCCATGTTATCCAAACCAAACATGTGAGCTATGTATATTAAACCGTCCAACCCTACCCTCATGTTTGCATGCTGGTGTGTTTGTGTATGTTTGCCCTGAGGCCCGTCCACCCTGCCTTGGGTCTTCATTACTGAGTGAGAGAGCAATGGCTGTTCTGCTTGGTCGGTGAAGGAAGCAAATCGGGGTACCACACAAATGCATTTCAGGATTTTGCTTAATCAAATTTTTGTTTCATGAGTAAAGAAACCCAATCAAAAAGCAGAGGATGCAATTTAAACATTCAAAATACTTAAATTTTAGTTCTATGGAGAATAAGTAGTTTACATAAACCACCATATATAATTACAATTCTGAGCCCAAAAGGCAAGAAAGACTATATGTAAACATTGATTAGATTTTTTTTTGTAGATGCAATTAAATAATTTAAAAGATTTAACAATTCACACTTCTTCAAAGCAGACTGCAAATAGGCCTCAAGAAACAGTTATCATAATTTGTGTAAGGCTGTCTGGTCTTTGTAGTCAGAACATTGAGTCAAAAAATCTTTCAGAAACCCTAAAGAGTTAGAATGATCAGTGATGGGACACATACGCAATAATAAGAGATTACCTATTGCTGTCACAGTGTGGGTTTTTGGTTCTGTATTTGTTTACGTTTAGTCAGGTGTCTTGCTGTTTGTACTTTGGTTAGTCCTTGAGTCCTCGTTTCTGGTGTTTTGTTTCCTAGGTTCCGTTCTGTTTGACGGTGTTATTTATTGTATTTTTAGATCTGTTATCTCCCTGTGTTCTGGTCCCTTGGGATTGTTTACTGTTTGTCTTGTCAAGCTCCTCATGTTCTCCTTTATCCCTATCTGGTTCACCTGCCCCTCTGTCTTGCTGCACGCCTGTTCCACACCTGTGTCTGTTTTCCCTGATTACCTGCCCTATTGTTTCATGTCCACCTTCGTCTTTGTCCTTTGTTCCACAGGGTGTCGTGTGTCTTCTTAGTCTCTCAGTTCTTGCCACGTTGTGTGTGCTGCGATCCAGAAACCAGGACTGTTTATTATTGAATTCTGTTACCTGGATCTCCTGTTAAGCCCGCATTGGCATTTGTAAGTTGGCTCGCTTCATTAAACTGTGATATTCTCTCCAACTATTTCCGCTCATCCTGCATCCCTGGTCCACCTCAAAGACTGACCCTATGACAATTGCCAGTTTTGTACCAGTTCATCCTTAAGACAAGATGTCATTAACTAATTAGCATATTATTGTCTTCACTAACATAAACTGTATTTTATGATGATCAAATTCCCAAAATAGCTGTTCTCATTCACATATACATTTTTTTTATTTAAAAAAAACAAAAAACCCACAAAGAGGCCATTAATTTAAACTTTAATTCTCTAATAACCATCATGGCAGACATTTATTTATTTTACTTTGTCCTGGAAACTCGTATTTCAAAGACAAAAACTAATATTAGTACTGAATAACTATGATACTGAAAGTTTAGCTTTTCTTGAAAAAGGAGGTAAAAGCCTAGCTTGTTTCACATTTTTTGATAACTCTACACTCATTAAATCAAAATAAATCTAGGTAGCCTCTATAAAATTAGGATAGATAAAGTTAAAACACTTTGATGATTCCCCTGTTATAAAATAGTGACCCAGTGATATACATTTTCGGTTACTTACCTGCACGATAGGCCACCGCTACAGAGCATTGTTCACTAAAACCAGCCGCCACAGAGACAGTTTCTTCCCCCAGGCTGTTTCTCTGATGAACATTCAATAGAGTACAGAACAACAGCATACAGATGTTGCAAATGCA
>JAHUTJ010025426.1:0-26162 GCA_036250325.1 Characodon lateralis
AGTAAGTCCATGAAGCACTGTTCCAGAGGCCATTGTCCTTGATGGTACGTTGGAATGTTCATCAACCGGCCACAAAGTTCTGAGCAGGTCCACAGATGTCCTCAGGGAAGGGAAGGGGCAGAGGGAGCAGAGCGTCATGTTTACATAACTTCCAGGAGAGGTTAAAGATAGCCAGCCATCAAGGCTGGCTATCTTCAACCAGATTCAGAAAAACAATAATTATTTGGGTTAGGCTAATTTTCCGTCAGCCTTGAGAGTCTCGCTGGTGCTTCTCAAAGGTGAATCCAAACAGCCAAATACCCAGCTGGGCTTCAGTTTAAGATCACAAACTGTTGGCTGTACATTGTAGTTCAAGAGTTCTAGTAGACAGCAGAATTCATGGTTCCACCAATTACGGCAAGTTGTTTAGGTCATGGAGCTATATAGCAGCCCTAGACAATCATACTACCACCACCATGTTTGACTGATCTTCTTATTCTTACATTCTGAGTTAGTTTTAGACTAGGTTTCAATTCACAGAATATTCTCCAGCCACCCTTGGGAATGTTCATTACTGTTCTATGTTTTCTCCATTTGTAGATAATGACTTTTCACTTAGGGCTCAGTTCCATGGCTAGTGCCAAAATGAGTTCTTTATTGGTTCTGTAAAAGAACTGGTTTGGTTTTGGTCATTATAAACTTTCCATCGTGCCAATGTTCGATCCTCCCCCTTTTTTATTTTGCTTTTATGAAAGATCGTATTGCATGGAGACAATTTAACCACACAAATAATATTATTTATCCCAGTATTCCTGCTGTTAAGCAAGTGGTGCTTGTGAACACTTCACAATCCTGATCAGCTGATCTCTCATCTACCACTGCAGCTGGTAAATAGGAGTTACACCCAACTTTCAAAGCAAGATTTATTAACTCCACGTAGAAATATTAAAAGACTAAAAACCTATGTCAGAAATAATGTTTATACACTCACCGTTCACTTTATTAGGTACACCTGTCCAACTGCTCATTAACGTAAATTTCTAATCAGCTAATGACATGGCAGCAACCCAATGCATTTAGGCATGTAGACATGGTCAAGACGATCTGCTGCAGTTCAAACCGAGCATCAGAATGGGGAAGAAATGTGATTTAAGTGACTTTGAACATGGCATGGCTGTTGGTGCCAGACAGCCTGGTCTGAGTATTTCAGAAACAGCTGATCTACTGGGATTTTCACGCACTACCATCTCTAGGGTTTACAGAGAATGGTCCGAAAAAGAGAAAATATCCAGTGAGCGGCAGTTGTGTGGGCACAAATGCCTTGTTGATGTCAGAGGAGAATGGCCAGACTGGTTCGAGGTGAAAGAAAGGCAACAGTAACTCAAATAACCACTCGTAACAACCAAGGCATGCAGAAGAGCATCTCTGAATTCACAATATGTCGAACCTTGAGGCAGAAGACCACACCGGGTGCCACTCCTGTCAGCTAAGAACAGGAAACTGAGGCTACAATTCGCACAGGCTCACCAAAATTGGACAATAGAAGATTGGAAAAATTTTGCCTGGTCTGATGAGTCTCGATTTCTGCTACGACATTTGGATGGTAGGGTCAGAATTTGGTGTCAACACGATGAAAGCATGGATCCATCCTGCCTTGTATCAACGGTTCAGGCTGGTGGTGGTGGTGTAATGGTGTGGGGGATATTTTCTTGGCACACTTTGGGCCCCTTAGTACCAATTGAGCATCGTGTCAACGCCACAGCCTACCTGAGTATTGTTGCTGACCATGTCCATCCCTTTATGACCACAGTGTATCCATTTTCTGATGGTTACTTCCAGCAGGATAGTGCACCATGTCATAAAGCACGAATCATCTCAGACTGGTTTCTTGAACATGACAATGAGTTTACTGTACTCAAATGGCCTCCACAGTCACCAGATCTCAATCCAATAGAGCACCTTTGGGATGTGGTGAAACGTGAGATTTGTATCATGGATGTGCAGCCGACAATCTGCAGCATCTGTGTGATGCTATCATGTCAATATGGACCAAACTCTCTGAGGAATGTTTCCAGTACCTTGTTGAATCTATGCCACGAAGGATTAAGGCAGTTCTGAAGGCAAAAGGGGGTCTAACTCGGTACTTGCAAGTTGTACGAAATAAAGTGGCCGGTGAGTGTAGATTCAGGAGAAAATCATCAGCTGTGAGTGTAGTAGCAAGCAATGTATTGACCTACCTAAACTTCATGACAGGTGAGAAAGTACAGTAAGAGACAGTCACCTTGTGTTATTCTGACGCTGCTCCTACATTACATTTTAACGCTGCTTGGTGGTTACATAGATTTTTGTTTTAAAATTTGCCGAGTCGAAAACGAAATACTCTCAAGTTTTAAACATGGCGCTCAGAACATTTTAATTGTCTGCTGTTCCCCATGAGAAACCTCTAGATTGGTTCTTTCCTCTGGTCCAGCAGTGAACGGGTGTTTGGTTAAAGCATTAGGTTCTTGGTCCTTTGGTTCTTGTCTTTAGTTCGTAACATGATCTGTTGTTTTTTGTTTTTTTTTAGATGTTTTAGCCTACTTCATGTTGCCATCCAGGTTCTATTTAAGTGATTTTTTACAGTTCTGAAAATAAAGTATCCTGAGTTTTCCAAAAGATGTGGTTTATCACAGTCAATACATGACTTAACTAGGGGCACAATGACTTTTTCACATAGGGCCAGGTTGGTTCATCCATCAATCAAAACAGTTTTTTGTATTTGCTCTGATTATTTTTGTCTGATATTAAATTGAGTTTGATGATCTGAAACACTAAACTGCAACTCAAGAGCAAAAAGGGAAGAAGGGGAACAAATTCTCCTTCATGGCACCGTACATGCTTGCTCTGTTTTGGGGAGGTGCCGTGCTGTAAGTGTGCTGGAAAAATGAGCTGCATATAGATAGAGTATTGGTGTAAATGCAAAAAGAAATCTCTAGCTGGATGTAGGTAGACAGAATCAATGGACATCACGTTTTGACATGCCTCACCAAGTGTTCGGTGTGTTTTTGGATTTAAGTGTGTGCATGGTGGTGTTTGCAGAAGGCACTTGACTATCTGAGAGCAAAGCAGATAGACCTGAAGCTGTGGCAATTGCTCTAAGACTGCAAGGGAAGCTCAGCTTCCCCTAAAATGTCAAAAAATAAGTGATCAAATATATACTGTTGTGTGTACATGTTATTGACTAAATATGCGCTACAACGCACTCAACGTCTGTTCAGAATCAGCTTCTTATCACTGGTAACGACGCGGCTTTCCTCTCACTCCTTTCTGCAGCTTCACAGTGGTTTAAACAGTGAGGTTCAATACCGAAGAAAAAATGCAGGGCTTTGTCCCGCCCATAGGACACTCAGCGTCTCTTGGGGTCTGTGGGGCAGTGGGCTGGCCCGGACGCTCAGCTTCTGCGGATGCTTGAAAGACCAGCATCTGCCCTGAAGATATGTGAATGTGAGGAGTTGGCCCCAGTCTGGGATTATGGAACAGTCTTCATTGTGTTTACATACATACATTTATATGTGCATGCACATCAGTGCACCCATTGTTATTTACCAGTCTGTCACACTGGAATACATTGACCTCAGTGTTAACCAATAGTTGAGCTGCCTGAACCTACTTAATGCTGTAGCTCTTTACCAAGCATCACCAAGAACTAAACTCTGTTTCCAACCCAGTTTTTATCCTGTGGAGCACAACAAAGCCCCTCATCTTTGGGACCCCAGCATTAATTGAGCGTTACCTCAATTGCAGAACTTGTCACCATCCCGCGCTTTAAAAAATAACCTGCTGCTCCTCCCCTCTCACCCATTTAGGCACATTTTCCTGCTTGTGCCCATTCATACCTCTATGACTGTGTCACAGCTTAGTTTCTGGGTGTAATTGTGTGCACTGCTGTATATCAGAGCTCAGCAGGAGTCACACAAGGAGGCAACAGCTGTGTGTGATGTGCCCCACCAACATACAAGTGTTGGAAAGAGGTTCATGGGGCTGAGCATGCAGCGAATCAGCACTGATGCTGGCTACGCTTTAATGTTTTTATTTATGGCATATGTTTGTATCATTTGCTTTCAGCATGTGGTAGAGACGTAGATGCAGAATGCCAGCTGCATAGGAACACTGTTTGACCTGCGGCAAGATTAAAATGCTGCTCTTTTTTCAATATATTATTATAAGTAATCCAGTATGGAAGTTAGCAATGAGCATAAAGCATATATCTGTGTGTGTGTATATATATATATATATATATATATATGTGTGTGTGTGTGTGTGTGTGTGTGTGTGTGTGTGTGTGTAGATATAAGCTTCCAGAACTCTCTGAAGCTGTGAGCACTATCTGATGACTTGAACTGGCAATTTTAAACTTGTTAGTAGTGCCTGTTTCACAATTACACTGCAAAATCATCTTACACTTTTAGTCGCTATGACAACTACAATCTCATCGTTGGTTGGTAGTTAGCTGTCATTTTGTGTGGAGTATATGCTGCTGTTATTAGAGCCTACATTACAAACAACATCTTTTTTCTGCTCCACTGCAGTTATTTAGATCTGTTAGTGTATAAATTGTATAACTACATAAGTATATGATTCGGTTTGTTGGAATCACAGCCATGGGAACAACATGAATGGCCAGTATGAGCTCTTCTGGAACTTTCAAAGTAAATCGCATTTACCTACTTCCAGCACAGCCAGGAAAAGGGGTAACAGCGGACTTCCCGTGACGTCACTGTCCAAATAAAAACACCGCTCTTGCTACATCCTGTCTCTTCTACGCGGGTCCCCCAGGGGAACTGGATGGAGGGACACAGCGCGCTAATGTCTCTTTGCTGGCAAACACATAAACTCTTCAAACTGGATCCAAGAGTGTCATACGATTACGCGATCATATGCATCATAAGTTAAGTACAAATGAATTGCTCTGTGTGTATCCGGTATTTATTCATGAACGGGGTAATTAAGGTACAAGCGTGGCTTGACTTTTCTCTCTGAGGTCTACAGAAGCAAACTGTTTTATAGAGTTCCCAGCAGAGACCCTGTCTCTACGACGCCGAGTGGAGCAGTTTTCCCGGTCTGAAGGAAGGACAACGGGACCGCATCACTGTGGTTACAGCAGTAACGTGCAGTTTGGCCAGCCAGCAGAGCAAGCCGCCCCTCCCCACAGCTTCGGAGGTTAGCTGAAGCTAACTCTTCGTCGCCCTGGACAGCTTTTCCTCAGCACGGTTCACCTAAGAGGTTAGGTTTGGGCAGAGAGAGAGAAGTGATTTAGAATGAAATAATCTAAACATTGTTTTTGTTTTATGACGTTTAGTTTTGTTTGTGTTGAAACTCTGCTATCTTAGTGCTAGCAGATTATCTGCTCAGCACATGTGCTCAGTTAGTGTGTTCTGTGTTTTTTTTTTTTTTTTTTTTGTTAAAGTTAAGACAAACTTTATTTAAACGCGATTTTAAACACAGATCGGCCATAATGTGCCGTCCATGCTTATGCATTTTAACCCCTTTTTTATTAGTGGTATTTTAAAGGTGTGTGTTTGATTCTAATGATAAGCTTTAAGTTTCTTTTCTTAGCTTCAACCGCTAACAGCTAAGAACATGTGCTTGCCTGCTAAAGATCATTTACCTGAAAAAGTTTTCAATCCAGTAAAATAATATTTCCCTAAATATTATTTTACCAAACTTGTAAACTAAGTAAACACCATTAAGCCAATTTTTCCAGAAAGATTTGGTTCTTATTCAAAATAATATTTCTTTAAATATTATTTTACTAAATAAAAGCAGCTAATTAAACACTGTTGAGAATTGGTCATCCAGAAGGTTGGTTTTATTCAGCAAATCATTCTTAAAATATAATTTTATTAAAATAATATTTTATCTGATCTTGCATTGTGAATGGTTGTCTAAAGGTATGCCAATTATTGCCTAAGTTTGTTCCAAGACTAACTTAACTTCACTTCCAGATTCCTGAAGATAATCCTTGGTTCTCAACCATAAACATTACATGCTAATGTTGCATCACTTTTTTGGTCATGGTCTTCAACCATCTTTAATCAACTTGTTTATATTGTACATAGCCCATTAGTCTTCCTTATTCTTTGATTCTGCTTGGTAGTTTAGTTGGATTGTTTTAGCATAGTAAAGAGTTTGTTGATTGAAATATGTTTGACTTTGAGTTGACTTATTTTTGTTAATAAATTCTTGTATTTTAAGAAATTGTGTGAAATCATTCCTTGGGGGGGCAGAGTTTTGCTGTTCAATAAGGTCAAAGCTTGGCTCACCCTTTTCGATTTTGTCCTAATGCCACCGCCTTACTGGGTTGGTATTCACAGGGCAACCCTTAACAGACCGAAATATTATTTAATAAATATTAAAGTATTAATATTGAATATTAAAAAATATATTCATAATCATAATTACAACAGGTTATTGGGAGTTTGTCACTGATCAAATGATACACAATATTGTACTCATAAACAATATTTTTGCAATATTTTGGGAAACGCGTTTAATTGTAAGATGCCAAAAAAGCATTCAAAATGTTACATTTTTGATTTTCATAAACAGAATAAGGGTTTTGTAGATTTGTAGAAATATTTACTTTTACACAGGTTTGATTAGTTTAATGATTTTAGATTTTGAAGCAGAGATAATCAAATGCCCCAGAGGCCCTGAAATAGCCCAGCACCAGTTAGAAAATGCAAACTTTACCGTTGTTAATGGGTAACTATTAGCCAGTCATGATTTCCTTAAAATGCATAGAAAGCCTTCCTATTTTGTTTGTCCAAGCTTTTATTTTCTGATGAATGCCACAATTCTGCCACAAGGATGAAAACAGAGATGGAGGCTTGTCTAATGCTTTTGTAACAGAATGTTGAAGACATACAGTCGACTGTCAAAACTAGTCAGGACCATGGTGTCAAGCTTAAAGCAAACATCTTTATAACCAAGGCTCCTAATAGTAATAGCTTACACTAACCTCACCTTATAATGTTATGCTGGCAGCAACTACACAGTGAATCGTGAATGAGAATTTTTTTTTTAATATCTACATGTTGAAATATGGTGTATTATAACAACCTTATTACACCCCTAATATACATCACTAATACAGTTTTTATGCCACCAAAAACTTTTCACTTGCATATACTGCAATAAACACAAACAGAAGCATGATGTTGGAAGAACCTCATCATGTTTTCAGTCTGGCACAGAGTTGTAGTAGGTCTCATCTCACTGACAGCTCCTCTCCATGTCCAGATTGTAATTCTGTCCAACAAACTGACAACCAGCACCAACACCACTGTCAACAGAGGCCAAGAATGCAAACTGGCAAAGGGATAATCAGGAGCGGCCTGAGGTGGTGACATTAAGCCCTCACTGCAGATGCAGATGAATAAAAGCTTTGGCAGAAATATTTTCTGGCTCAATAAATAAAATATCCCTCTAATGATAAAAATGGATTCATGAATCCTCCCACCGTTCCATTCCTTCCATTAACCTGAACAAACTGTACATATTGAATATTATTTGATTCAACTTTGTTGTAATCTTAATTTAAGATGGTTTTAAAAAAGATTTCTGCAGCCGTTCTGGTGATCTTTAAGAGCTTTCTATTCATTTCAGTCAGGTGATTGACCGTTTTGTTTGTTATGCCACGTAAATGTGACCTTTGAATCATTCAAGCATGACAAGCTTCCTAAATTCAAAAAAATAGTACAGATAACATCTTTTGGAGACTGTACAAGTACGAGGCTGAAAATTGGCAAAGAAGTATTGAAACTCCAAAGTAAAAACCTTTACAGGCCTTCAGAAGATTTGCAGAACTAATAATGAACACTTTAAGAGATTTTGTAAATGTCTGATTTCTTATAAGCAAGGTATTGCATTTCATTTGGTTGTTAGAGCAAGAACCACATAGGGGGACCTCATGTGGGGGAAGAAATATAGTGAATATTCTACCAAGAGTTCAACATGCCTGACTTTTCCTCAGACAGAGTCTTCCTCGCAGATGAAATGCCTTTCAACAGGCCTAACAGTCTCCAGTCTGCTGAGTTTGCACCCAGTACACCCAGAAATATGAGGCGAATGCAAAATGTTGCTGAGTGGAGGGTTTGCAGGCTTCCTCCTCTCTCGCTGTGCCCCTGAGCGAACCTTTTCATGTAATTCATGTTCTAGCACATGGTTACAACCTGGATGCGACATCTCTAACTTGTGCTGCTTTGCTGAGAATCATTTTTTTAGCCCCTGAGGAACACTCATGTGCCACCTTGGGTTTTTACAGGTCAAAATGACAGGGCTATTAAAATGAAGACACTTATTTTTGCTTTAAGAGATAGTGCCTTAAAGCTTTTAAAAATTCAGTTCTTTAAAATGAACACAACATTCTTCAAACAGCAACTTCAGTAACTTTCGCCCGATCTGGCAGTTCCTCCCACACACATTCTGGTAGAGAGCTCTTGAAGGGAAACGCCACAGGAAAGAAAACCATTGTCAGAGGTCCTGAGTGTTAACAACCATGTTGCTGTGTCTGCATTTGGCAATCTGAGGGGAGCCTGGCTTCTCTGTAAATGATGGATGTGATATGTGGATTTAGTTGGACTTAAGGACACAAGTTTAATTTTATGTTTCTGTTACTGCCCAAGCACACAACTTGCCCTCTTCCCTATGTCACTGTTTTTAAGTTCCTAAAGAGGAATATCTACTTTACATTTAAGACTTTTTTTCATTGCAAAAATGTTCTAAAAGCCCGGTTAGCTTCTGTGCATTTCTCCTACAAGGTTACTATATATTCATTCCCACAAAATAGAGGGGTTTTAAAATAAAAGCTAACCTCAGAACACATGAATAAACACAGTTATATTTCATTTCCTCTGGGCCTCCAGCCTTGGAAAGATGAATTTGAAATGTGCTGTGGTAGAAAATAAAATGTGAAAGATTAATTTACCCGCTAGTTTCATAACTTCTGCTTACTTTAGACGTGGTATGAAGAAGATAGTGAAAACCTTTATTCTTTTCCAAAAGCAGATATGTAGAGATTGAGCAAAGTGAGCATTAGATGTTTACATGTTATGTATGTGCGGTAAAAGACAAAATAAATGTTGTTTTAGTCAAGTGTAAAAATCTATTTAAAATTAATTTTCTTTAGTGTGATGGTTCCTTCTATATAGTATGGCTTTATTCTTAATAATAATTTTAGGACTGATTGTCTTGCAAAATTGGTGTTAGCCAACAGGGTTTTATTAATTTACAACCAATTCAAAAATAGTAGCAGTTGACATATTTTACTGAATGTTCCAATTAGTTGCCAGTATTTCTAAATTCAACATGTTGTGTGACAGACAGAGGCTAATGAGAGAATAAAATGTTACTTGGCTGTAATACTTGTAGCTTTACAGGTATCTAGTGAATTCAGCTGCTGGTCGACTTGTTTGTGAAAATGTTAGGTGGGTGCAGTTTGAAATCCTGTAGCAGACGGCTTTATTTGACACCGACTTTTTCTACAGAAACTGCAAAATGATGTAGGAATATAATATGACCAGCAACTGCCAAAGTTTAGTTCTTTGTTGTGGCCTGAATTAACCCTTATAAAATATAGTTTTCTTTCTAGAAGGGACAGCTAACTTTGAACAGTTAAATAGCTAACTGGATCTTCTTTCCTCTGTAACATCTTCTACACCATAGGGTGTTGCAGTTAGCACGACCTGGTTGTGTTTAGGGATGGTGCATCCACTAATCAGAAAAGATTAAACTTTTGAGTTTTTGAGCTGAAAATTCTCCCATCACCAGGGGACTTTATTGATGCATCTCTGCGTCCTTCAAAGAGTTTAACAGTTTAAGGTTACATTGTTTGGTTGCCTCCATCATATAATTGTACAGCATTGTGTTCTTTGTGGAACACTAATGAGCCTGTTTGTTTAAAGTAAGAAAAACCCTTTGATGGATGAGTTTGATTTCAGTTTTTATTAGAAGCCTCTGCCTCCCTCGTCATGCCTGCTCTGTCTAATAGCTGATAAATGTAATTAGGTTTCCATCACAGAGAGGAATAATGATCGACTGTGGCTGGACTTCTTGTGTGTTAGTGAGATAAAACTCCATCTCAGATAGTCGGGGTCCAGCCTTGAATGTTGGATCAATAATTTCTCCTTGTGTTCCCCTGTTATTGTCAAGTGTTTTCAGTGGTGATGCTCTCATGTTGCTAAGCGGACATTCTTCTACAGATTTTTTAAAAGGGGCTCCTCTCATTGTTAGTTTCTGCTGAAAAATTGTCTGCATGTTAAAATTGTGAAAGCTTTACTGAAAATAAAATGTTTCAACCCACATTTTGTGTCATTTGCAAAGGTCTTTCGTTGGTACCAGAGGTGTTGTGCATTATGGTAAACCCAAGCTTATTTTCTCTTGTTGTGCAGAAGGACTCTGAAATAACTTTTGTAATACGCTTGCTGGCTTCTTCACAAAGCCGATCTGCCTCGTCTGTCCTGCCAGCAGTTTAACAATTTGTCTCTCTGTGTCCCCCCTGCAGGCTTTGAACTGCTGTACCAGCCTGAAGTGGTGAGGCTCTACCTGTCTCTGCTGACGGAGAGCCAGAACTACAATACCCTGGAGGCAGCTGCAGGGGCTCTGCAGAACCTCAGCGCTGGACAGTGGACTGTGAGTCCTGGGATAGGGGAGGGTCCAAAGAGCAGACACCATGTTCAAACTGACTTTTGCCTAATTGCACGCTTTTTGCAAAGTTTGATGTTGGCCATGGCCTTTCAGTACATTTTACAGCTAGAAACACCAATTAGGTGTAAATGGCATCCCACTGTGCTTAAACAGAGGGCAGGAACAGTATAGCTCTGAAAGCAGCAACAGAGTTAAGCTAAATGTTAAACTGAATGTGCATTTACTATGAAGGTGACTGCCAGTCAGCCGGGTGACAGGCTTTAAGGACATCCAAACTTAATAGATTTTGATCAAAGAAACTGTGATTTCCAGGGTTCCTACAGTCTGGAAACATTTGGAAAAGAATATGATTTAAGTTTTTTCCATCCATCCATCCGTCCGTCCGTCCATCTCTTCCTTCTTTTCTCTGCTTTTTGGGGGTTCCATATTTGATGTTTTTTTAGTTTTTTGTATTGATGCTTTCAAAAACTTCTGAAAAAAAATAAGAACTTCTGAAAAGGTGAAATTCTGACATGAAAGACGTGTTGAGACCTTGGATTTTTTTGGAGTTTATATTTTTACCATTTTTTTATTTCCTAGTATACAGGCAGGGAATGATAAGAGAGAAGGGGCGTAAACATGCAACAACCTAGGGTTGGAGGACTCGTAGCCTCTGTACATGGTGCGCACGCTCTACCTTTACATCAAGCTACGCTCCGACTTTTACTTTTTACCTTGAGGTCAGCGCTACAGAGCACAATTTGCAAAAAACCTCACTTTATAAATATATATCAAGTTTATATATTTATAATTAATGTATGTAATATATGTGCGCTTGAAACAAAGTCAAATTGGAAACTAAATTTAACTTACAGCCCACTAAATCTAATTACAGTGAAATTAGCAACTTTTGCTGGCCCAGTCTGTCAAATGGAAAACCTTAAGGAAACGTGAAACCTAACTCTGAATCTTCCATCCAGTTCATGACATGATTAGATAATACATGTACACCACACTCATGTGCAATGCTTTTGACGGTGGGTAAGAAGAGTGGCTCTCCAGCCACAGTCAGGGAGTCACTCCAATCACAGCAGTTGTGGAGCTGCTAAGAGGCTGTGCGGTTCTCAGGCTGTGGTAAATTATCAACGCAAAAGGGCTGGCTGTCAAATGCTATTTTACGCTAAGCACCTTAGGCAAGAGAGGTCACCTGTGTTTCTTAGCAGACAGGTAGCACTTAGTGCACAACTGCGTTATCACCAAAGTGCTTCTCGTCAGGCCTGTGGAGCAGAGTAACCTTCATCATTCACATTGAGCAGCATCGAGCTCCAATTTCAATGGAAAAAACCACAAGTTCTTTAGGATTTTGTCTTTCACTCTGTTGTGCAGGGACTTCAGATAATTTAGTACTAATGACTTAGCTCATGGAAATTAGTATCCCATTCAAGATAGGTTTGCAGTTGAATTGACCACAGTGATAGTTTGTGTTCATGGCCCTTTGGATTCACTGACACACTGTTGTCAGTGAATCCTGCTGGACAAAAGCATATTCTGACCCATGACATACTATCAGAGGTTTTCAACCCTACTCATTCCCTGATTTTTGTCCTTTTCACACATTTTCCACAGCTTACTACTGCCACCTGGTGGCTCATTCATTCCCAATCTCTCTTTAATTGTATCCCATGGGGTAGCAGTTCTTAGAGAAGAGACGCTTTTATGTCAAAGTTAATGTTTTATGCTACAAAAAACAAGAAGTAAAACCCACTGATGTTTAAATTCAGACAAATTTAAGCACATGTCCATTCAGAGCCCCATTATGCAGTGAGCTGAGCAGAAGGAGAAGCTGCCTGGCAGCGGCTGAGATGGAGTGTTTGTGCTCACAAATGGGACCGGGGCATGAGAAAAGGAAAGCTTATTTTTTGCAAAAGGATTCCCTCTGCTGTCTTCCAGTGGTCCAACTACATCCGAGCCACGGTGCGGAAGGAGAAAGGTCTCCCAATCCTGGTGGAGCTGCTGCGTTCCGACTCTGACAAGGTGGTCCGAGCTGTGGCCATTGCTCTGCGCAACCTTTCTATTGACCGCCGCAACAAGGATCTGATTGGTATGGAGTATTTATTATATCACACATGCTTAAACACTGGAGATGTGCTTATTCTCCCAGGTAACTACTGAAGCAATAAGATTAATGTTAAGATTAAAAGCCTATACTGAACATGACATCTTCAGATGTTTTTTAATTATATTGCAGATCTAAGGAGATTTGCCTGAAACTTTAACTTCAAGCCTTTGCTGTCTTCAAAAATCCTTCCCCTTACAGGAAGTTACGCCATGCGGGACCTTGTGAGCAACCTGCCCAGCGGTCAGCAGCGACCAGCTAAGAACCTGGAGGAGGACACCGTGGTCGCAATCCTCAACACAATTCACGAGATTGTGACGGACAGCTCCGAAAACGCTCGGTCCCTTATCCAGGCCCAGGCCATCGAGAAGCTGGTTGCCATTAACCGGACCAGGTGAAGGTTTTAAAATATACCAAAACAGTTTCCTGAGCTGGAATCTGTGACAGACCAACACAAAGTTGTGTACAAATGGAAAGAAATTAAAAGATGGTTTTCAGCTGTTTTTGAAAATAAAAAAAACTGCAAATTTATGTGTATATATATTCCCCCCCATTAACACAAATTCCTGTAGAACCACTTCTACAAAAGACAATCAGTTATACCTCCAAGTGCATCTTGGGTTTGCTCTATATCCTTACACATATATAGACAGAAACTTTCCCATTTCAGCTTACTGCTCAGTCACACTTATGCCAGATTCTCGTTTGGGTCGTTCAAACACATGAATGTGGTTTGATCTAAACCATTCTGTTGTACTGTAGCTCTGGCTGTTTAGGGTCATTGCTCTGCTAGAAAGGGAACCTCCGCCCCTGTGCCTGGTCTTTGGCAGGTTATCTTCTAGGGTTGTCCTGTGTTCCATCATCCGCTTTGACCAAAATCCCTGTCCCTGCCTAAGAAAAGCATCCCCATAGCATTACGCTTCCACCGCCATATTTCACCACAGTAGTTGTGTGATCACATAGATATCTAATGTTAGTTTTCCATCATACATAGTGTTTTGCATGTAGCCCAAAACGTTCAGTGTTGTTCTGATCTGATTGGAGCACCTTCTTCTCCCTCCTGAACTTTGGATGTCTGAAGCTCCTCCAGGGTTACCATGGGCCTCTGAGTTGCTTCTCTGATTAATGCTCTCTTTGCTACCCTGGCAGCTATGGTGAAAACAACTTCATACTTATATTTTCCAATGACGGATTGAAAAATGCCTCTTGCGTTCTTTGAATTTTTGGATATAGTTATATAACCTAACTCTGCTTTAAACCTCTCCACAACTGTATCCCTGCTCTTGGTCTTCATGATCTGTGTGTTCACTAATGTTCTCTAACAAACCCCTGAGGCCTTCACAGAACAGCAGAGTTTATTTTGAGACTTACTGAGACATACAGGTGGTCTCTATATAGTAATTTGTCAAATTTAGATGTGAATGGATTTTACTTAGGAGCATCAGTGTAAGGACTGAATACAAATGTGCTCTGCAAGTTTTTCCTTTGTAAATAATTTGTAAAACCTTGAATCGTTTTCCTTCCACATCACAGTTCATCCACAGCTTTGTGTTTGTCTTTCACAAAGAATCTTCCAAAAGCACATAGCAGTTTCTGTAGTGTTTCCAGGGGTGAAATGTTTAAGAGGCACTGAGAAAAATGTGTGTGTTTAAGCTATGTGATAACTTTAGTTACGCCTTGAAAGCTAGTTGAAGCATGAGCTTTTTGTTAGTATTCATGGAGAATAGTGTAATGCATCTCTAATAGTTAGAGTTTGCCTTTCACATACGGAAACGTGTGAGCCTGCAGACATTTCTACCCACCACACATCATTAAACAGGCTTTTACCACTGGAGGTGATGTTGGTGGTGGAGCTCTGAATCTGTACTTTTCAGACTGATTTTAAACACTGGAGGACTGACCTACCACATAATGCACTCTTATTTTACAATCAGGAGCCCTATTCAAAAGCTTATTATTGTGTTTGGATCTATTGATCATATTGACAGCTGCTAACTACCATGAGTATACATTGTTTAGTCACAGAACAAAAAGCTTTGTTCCTGGGGTTAGCGTACTCTGATGTGAGTCACCCCCCAAACCACTTTTTAATTAATACTGGTGCCTCAGAGGTAACTAATGAAAAGAAATGTGTGCTCATCTGGTTATGAATTAAAAACAGAAGCAGAGCTTGAAGCCAGGCGTGGAGGCAGAGCCTTTGAATAAAGTGATTGATCGCAGTCGCACAGATCCACCACACCAACTGTCACTGTCAGGGGGTTAGATTGGCTTTCTTGCTCTAATTTCTCTTGTAAATTTCTCATTTATTCACTTCTTTATTTGTCCCACCCTCAGCCAATCAGCTCGTGAAACAAAGGCAGCATCCCACGTACTGCAGACGGTGTGGAGCTACAAGGAGCTGAGGAACACTTTGACTAAGGATGGTTGGAACAAGAGCCACTTCCAGGTGCAGACATTTACTTTAGTACAAGTTATTCAATTCAGTACTTCCTGCCCTGTACCGGTAAAAGTGTAATGATTAAATAGCAAAATTTAATCCACCATGGCTTACATAAATCATTCATTACTTCATAAATCTGCCATCATTCAGCACTTTCTATTCTCTTATTGTGCTCACTCTATATGTAGCACTTAACCTCAACAGTCAAACACTATTGAAGCAAGTTAGGCTTCAGCTTCTTGCCAAAGAAATCTTTGAATGTTAGTGGGCTTTATTATCACACCATCATGATCTTCTGGCTGGAACCACACAGCCACAGTTGTGGTTGCCACAGTTATTGTAAAGCAAGCATGCCAAAAAACACCGTAGCTCAAAATTTCAAATCACAGTCAACATTGCTGTGGGCAATATCCCAACCACAAAGGGATGCAATATGTGGAAGGCTAGCATATTTCAGGTGACAGGCATTAAAACCAGTGATGCACTGATCAGGCTTTTCTTGGGCAATACCGATTTGCAGTTTTCCTTGAGGTCTGAACCGTTTCTAATAAACCAACTCCAATTTTTTTCCAGAGTGCTATGATACCTAAAACATACAAAGGAAACTATCTAATTCTCCTTCTTCTTTGTTCTTTGATACAGGTAGTAGTTTTGAATCCAACAGATATAGAGGTTACAAGATTACCCCTATTGATGCATTAAAGTATATATCCCCAACCTTTATCTGTCGATGAAAGTAGAAGCTGGTGGTCGATGCTTTTCAAGACCAAATGGCTGCAGTTTTTTTTTTTGGATCCAGGTAATCAGTAGGGAAACAAAATATTATTTTTCAGTGTTTTACCCTCCAATCGCCACTCAGGGCCAATCTAAGGAAAGCAAGGGAGATTCTGATCTCAGGCCGACTCTGACCGGTGAATCTTTAAATACACTGCTCCACAATAATATATTTGGCTTCCTCGATGCCCACAACTGATATTTGCTAGATAAAGATCCTAAAGCTCAGGGAGAGTGATGGGGAAATCATGATGGCGGAAAACAAAGATTATTGTGAGGAAAAGTGGGTAAGACACTAAGACTATAAACACAATAATTAGCAAAAATCGAAAAAAGGACATTTTCTTTCCTGATATTGTGCAGCCTTACTGAAATATAGTGTTTAAAGATTTCACACAAACATAGTTAAAAAAAGGTAGTTTCTCTTACATAAGTTGTCTAATAGGAGTGTATTTCCATAAAAACATTTTAGAAGCTCCCAGTTTGACTCTCCTGAATTCCTAGAATAATTAGAAATACATCCCCTAAGGCTAAAATTTGTATACGCGTATGCAAAGATCAATCTAAAGTTGCACTTAAGCTTTTTCACAAAATTGAGATAGTTACTGCATTAAACTGAAGCATTAACAGATCTGACTGAGTTGTGTTATATTGCTGCTTTATCTCTTTACTCAGCCTGCTGTGACGGCCACCCCAAAAGCCACCAAGAACGGCAAACCAGGTTATGACGACACCACTCTGCCGCTGATGGAGAAGAACCAAGGTCAGTCAAAGTGTCTGTTTCATGGAAGTCAATTATTTTGTGTTCTAGAGGAACTGCTAGAGGAACTGCTATTGTTGTCAGAAAATTGTATACGAGTCTGTCCTCAACCACAATTACAAATTCAAACACATAGTAAAACTATACATTTAATAAAGTGTTTTACTAAAAGACTCTATGTTGTCCTCAGACTGGAACTGTAATATTTGGCACATTTCAGATGTGCTACTGTGTTGAATATTGTAAGTAACTAAACTAAAACTAACTATAACTAAAATCCTGTCGGAGTGAGTCACTTTAGTTTAAGCTTCAAACTTGAGATGATCAGGGATAGCGATTTGACTACTTTAAGGTTAGGCATTTGTAGTCTGAGTCTGATACGTCATTAAAATCAATGCCACATATATGCTTGAAAGCTAAATCTGATTTGAAAAGTGCAGTGAAATAACCCGTTGCGTTTCTTTGTTGTTACACTTATTGACTCACCAGTGACTTTCAGGATGCTACAGTTTCCTTTATGAGTTTCTTCCTGACAGAGACAGATATTTTGTTCCAACTGGAGTTTCTGCACATCAGCCTCGATATGCTGCTCCAACACAAGTTAACTAGGATAAGGCTACTGCAATGTTCTGACAACAAAACGCCTAAACCATGCACATCTGGATCATTTGTTTCTTAACACATATGTGACTATGCTACAGCTACATCCTTCAGTAAACACGTTTTGCTCCTCCTCTAATGATGCTTTAATACAGAGAAGTTTGCTTAGTTGCTAGGCTAATGTTAGCATGTTTGCTCCCTGTTTTTCCCCGTAAAATATTTAAATGTGATTTTGGTTAATTGTGAGTGGAAGACATCTACAGAAAAGGTTCTTTTTGTGGTCACATCACATAGACATCCCATTAGCTGCACCAGCCAATGACGTCTCCCTCTCACACTGTGAACATCACCTTATTGTAAATGTGAAAAACACAGACTGTGGGTTTGTCTACAAATTACGGCTGTAAATTCATTCATAAATATTAACTAATTAATCGCAAATCAGTACAAAATGAATCGAGATTAATCACATTTCAAGTCAACTTATAAGAAAAGGATAAGTAAAAGTAATAATAATAAGTAATAAAGTAACAATCAGTTTAATCCAAAGGATACTTTAATAGTTTTGTTTTACCTTGACACCCTTTCTGAAATCTGTGAAATAAAAACAAAACCTGCTGTTGTATAAAAAAGTGCATCACCATGCGTTCATTTTGTGATTCAGAAAATTGACTGTTTGGGAAAAAAAGTATGAATTAGTGTGATCCGTTATTGTGTTGTTGGCTTGCTTGGACAGTGGCCCCCCTCACGCTCCAAACTGCTGCAAAGTAGTCTGTCAGAGCCCCCCTCCCTTCAACACTGCTGCCACACCAGGGTGCTTTGCTTTTAGATGATATGTCAGTGATGAAATTCTTTGGTGAAAAATTCACCCTTGCAAACCAAGCAGATCATGTTTTGTCCAGAGCACCGTCTTGTCACAATTTAAAACACAATTGTCCATTTAGAAGCATGTCTTTCTGTTTTTCCATCGCTAAGTTTTCTGAACAAATGAAAATGTGTTAGTAAATGTGGAGGGCCCCCTTTACAAAGTATTGGTTGAGGTAATTTATTTTAATGCATCAAAAAAAAAAGAAAACGCAAATAGTTAACGCGATAACTACCCTACTTCAAATGAATGGTTTGGAAGCTGTGCACATGAAAATAGTCTGTCATTGTCAAAAACCAGCTGTGCAAAATACATCTATGTAATATGCCAGGGATGAAGGTCACAAAACATTTAAAAATACCATCATCGGGACCATGAACCCGATTTGGGTTTGGATCAGAACATAGCTTCTTCTAAGATTAAAAAACTTTGTTTTACATAATTCTTGAAAAGAGTATAAATTCGATTGTCACGTTTTTGTGTTAGTGCTGAATGACTTTTTCTCCGCAAAAAGAAAACCAGATATAGGTTGTCTTAACGAGCAGCTCTGCCTGTAAATAAAAGAGAATTTGTGATGCACAATGGCTCGACAATAAACATCCTTCTGACCGAAATTACAAAAGCAAAGCAACACATTACTATGCTGGATTTTGGCAGTTTGCTGTTTTTCTTTTTGCAGCCATTTGGTGACGCTCATGTCCTCATTCTCATTTTGCATTCTTTGGTCGGTGCCCAAACATCATTACTGTTGGAAAGCTGCAGCGTTTTATATCTGCTATTCTGTTTGTCTGCAGCTTCGGTCCTAATGGCACAAATTGTTTTTGTGTCTGAAAGGTGTCATATCACCATGTACAATGGGGCACTGGTGATAAGACTCTTATGGACGAGCTGGGTCTAGGTAAGAGCCAGGCTGTGTGGAAGTCCTCAGACAAAAGAGAACTCTATTTCGGCTAATAGCTCTCCAGCATCTAATAGTGCATTATTTGATTTGACGCCTCTCCTATTAGATCTCAAATGTTGCCAAATATTTTGTGGTGCCTGAAAATTTAAACTGATTAGGACTCAGGAATCAGTTGTGACTCTTGAGGGCAAAAGTTTTCATCCTATGTATGATTCTTCCTAGATACCAAACGTACCCTCCTGGGGTATAAGGCACTTTTTTTGGTCTAAGCCCCTGAACATGCATCAGCCAAATCGTTCACAATACCACTTGGCACATTTACTAAAAATCTAAAATGAGGGGCCACAAAAAATACACCATTGAAAGTGGAACTTGGAAGTTGTAATGCAACAGCTTTATGCCTTATAACATTTTGGGAGGGAGTGCAAAACTGCTGAACTGCTGTACATTTAGAGCTAAAATAAGGTAATCAAACGTTTCCCCTTCCATGATATTCAACTTAAATGAATGAGAGAGAACTGCTGTAAAGAGTTTGAGCTGCAACTGAAGCTTCTCCTCTCTGACTAAATAACTGTACGTTAAACTCTGGAGCCATTCTGCAGCTGTTTGTTACAGCTTTTATCAAAGTGATTTAAAAAAAACTGTACTTTGATACTGCAATACAGTTAAGCTCTAAAGAAGAAAACACTTTCATAAGCTTAAACATGCTACCAAACCGCCACAATATTACGATACATGTATTTTATCTATTAAGATCTGTTATTTATGCTTTTTTGATGAACTACCTGGTATCATGCTAATCCAAGACTAGCTCATTCATCTAGCTTTATCAGGCATGTCTGAATAAAAGTGGGAGAATAAATAAAGAGAAAATGACCATTGCTGTCACTTGACGAACCCGTTAAAGTGACTTACTTTATGTCTGAGCTTCAGGTATGGGTGTCCTGATACTAATCTGAATCATTTAAGAATAAATGTTTGCTAATACTGATTTCACAGTCTGATTATGGTAGACATGGGTCAGTGTGAGATTCCATGGTTTCATTGTATTTACACATAAATTTAAAAGAAAAATGAATAACATGACATCATTTTTTTAATCAAAAACAGCTTTCCAACCAGCTCATAGCTTGCCAGCTGTGGTTTTAAAACGCTTCTTTAATAACTCGTCCCTTTGTGGTGGTGCAGCGAGCTAAGTCTGTCTTTGATACGAGGGACCCGGGTTGGAATCCCAGTTTTTTTCAGGAAAGGCATCTGGTGTAAAAACACTGCCAAGTCCGTGGGCTAGTTGGAATAGCTTTGCCCTTGAATAAGGAAGCGGCCGGTGATTGTGGGGCTGTTTGGAAACAAAGCCCACATTTGTCAGACAAGAAAAAAGTGTAGTAGCTTTTTGTTAGCCAGGTGACTGGTAGTGTTCAGCGACAGGTGTGTCTATTCTTTTTTTAGTTTTTGTTGAATATTTGGTTTCTTCAATAAAATTACATCTTAGACCTGTTGACAACGTTTTTGCGTTTCTAAAGCTAGGTAAACACTACCAAATCAAGTCTGCTCTGATATGATGTGTTAATTCAACTCATAGCATACTTCAGTGCAGTTCCAGTTAATCATGTTTGGGGAAAAACGTAGAGAAAAAGGTTGTTCTCCTGTTTCATAAACTTGGTGCCTTTTCTGGAGTGTCACAAAGTGTAATGAGTAGTATTTAAGCCGTGCTCTGTGCAGCTGTACCGTACACAGTTAGCTGTCTGAGCCTGCAAGGTTATATGACACTGACAGGGAGTTGCAGCAGTCAGAACAATCTCTGTTCTACCATAAACATCACTTTTTTAAACTGTCTTTAGCCTAAGTGAACCACAGACATGTCTTAGCATGTGGTATAAAATACAATTTCCTTTCGAATAGTCTCTTACATCTATGTACTTCCTCTGACTACATTTTTAGGCGCCTCGCCACCTCCTGTAAAAGAAATCTAACTTTGATTCCTCTTCACTCAGTAACAACTTCAAGATGGAAGCGCTTTGTGGTTAGATTAACCTAGTGGCACCTAGGTATGGTTCACTGACCATAAAAACATCAAATTATGACCGCTCGCTCGCTGGTCAGAGCTGATGAAGCAGAAAATCATCTGACTTAAGTCAGCAGATGATTTCTCAATCTGTCTCTAGAAATGGTTTCTATGAACAATCCGTGTGTGTTCTGCTAGTCTTCAATGTAAATGTTTTTTTTGAGTATTTTTTAGGCCCTAAAATATAAAAGTATTAGTTTAGATGTGTGAGTAATCCTTATGTTTATGTTGGAAAACGTTCCCAAAGGACAAGCTTTGTCTCTGTGTCTAGGAAATCTTGAAACAAATTATCCCAATCAGAGGAATGAGCTGACCACTGTTTTCTGATCTCATTAGATGGTTACTCCACCATTGACCAGAGGGACAAGGACTGCAAATACAAAACAGATGACAGTTTGGCGGACCTGACAGAACGGGAACCATTAAAGGTACACACAAACCTCCTCTTATCTCATGTGGTTCCGAGGGCACAGACAACAAGGATTTCATGTGGAAATATTATCCCTTGTTCTCTCCCCGTGTCTCTCTCCTTCCCTCTCTGTGCCTTCTGTGGTGGTCCTCATTAGAAGCTCTTAATTCTATCGACCCTTTAAACAGGCTGGAAGTTGTCGTCCTCAGTTAATGCTGCCACCACAGCTTAGAGCTGTGGACACCCTCAGATCTTTGAGCCACTAGTTAATTGCCTGTAAGCTTTTAGAGTCCATAAAGCAATTAATCTGGGACTGATTAAAAGAACCGCCAACAAGCACACTTCCTGGAGAGGAGCCTTGTTACAGAAATGAGCACACTGCCGAACTGTCGAGAGGTCGTTTGCTGATTATGCCGCTAGAGCTTGTTTATTGTCGAGCGGAGTGAGAAGATTATGGCCTCGGAGGATGGCCGACATGTCAGATGACTTTCAAGTACTTTTTGGCTGTTTAGTTTTCATCAAGTTAAGTGCGTGATGGATGAGATTGCCCTTGGGGGAAAATGAAACGTCTTCCTGCATCAGTTCAGCATATACATAAATTAAGGTTCATGTATTTACTTTACTTCTAAGGGTAGGTTTAAGTATGTCTGAGGTTATATCAAAAGTTGGTTACACGCATTTAACAAAAAATTAGGTATTTTCTTTAAGTGACAGCTTACTGATACTAATGTGTAAGGTTTCAGATTAGAGAAAGGTTTAAGGTTTAGGAAGTCTGTGTAGCCTTTTCTGTTCAGCTTCCACCGTGACCTCAGATAACTTTTCATACATGTGCTCTGCTGCAACACTGCAAGAGTGAGTATTTACTTCCACCTCAGCAGGCTTTGGTTTTGATCATTAGTGAGATATGATGTTTACATGAATTGTTCAAAACCTCACTGCATCATATCAAGGTCCCTCATAAACTATGCACAGCTGCGTCTGACTTCTCACTAACTTCAAGGCAAAAATGGTGAGAAAATAGAAGCTTCTTTGGCAAACCAATGCTTACCAACTGCATGCATTAATGTAACTCAAGTGTGGATTAACAATAGCCTTAAAGCCAAACATATTTGTTCCCAGTGAACATCCAGTCACATCCCTGCTGTGAGTTGGTGTGCAGTAGATCAGTGAAAGAGATCAGCTAGAATAACAAGTGTTTGCTACTGAATGATGGTGTAGTTGCTCCTGAACACAAGATTTTAAATGTGAGGGGTGCAAGTCAGTGAAATCAGTGGTGTATGGTCTGCATCAGTGGAGAATGGATGTGTAAATGTCGTAATGCACAAACAAAAACAATTCAGAAATCTGTTTAGGTGTAAATAACTGAGGGTCCCACCAGGTCCTCAAGTGTCCAATATCAGTAATCAGAGTTGTAAAACCAAAGGTAAGCCCAACCTGTCCACAAGAGACCTGGAGGGGACGTAACACCGGTCATAACTTGGAATACAGTGCAGATCTGGACTCAGTATCACCTATTTTCCGGCAAATACAGCGCAAAGACCAGGTTTTACTATATCTTAACAGTCTTAGAAGTTTCCATTCATTATGGACATGATTTTTAATCAGTTTTAATGATGTGTTGGAACTGTTCAGGATGGAATGATTATGAATCCAGAATCTGCATTTTTTTTATAATCCACAAAGGATCAAAATGTTCCAGATAGGTTTCAAAACATTGGAGTACATACACTCCCTCTAACAGTTGCACAAATTGTCACCAGGGAAACCAGACATTTTTGTAGCCATCAAAAAGCTTCTGGCATAATTCTGCCATGTTTCTTATCAGAAATAGAATTAATTATACCTGGCTGTTAAACATGCTAGTCAGCTTTAATAATTCCAAACCCAGTTTTGGTGTGTGTTTGGGGTGATTGTCCTGTTGGAACACCTACCTGTGTTTCAACCACCTGAAGGTGACCAATTGGAAGGTAGTCCTTGTTCTTCATCATTCCACCCCCATCTTGTGCAATGCATCGGCACCACAATGGCAACAAAACTGGCCCTTGACATAATACCACCACCACCACCATGCCTGACAGTTGGCACATTGGTGAACCTCACCTTCAATATTGCAAACAGTCTTCTTGTTACTGTGTTTAAACAGCTCAACCTGTGTCTTCACTGAGCATACAATTCTTCACTAGAAGGCATTTGACTTCCCCATGTGGGCAGCTACAAACAGTCATGCTTGACAATGTTTATTTTTATTTTAGTGGTTGGCACGCTCTCAGTCTGTATCATTGTAAAACTAGCTTCACTGTGGACAGTGCACTGGTGTTAAAGCATCTTTTAGAACATTTTAATTGCATCATAACCAGATTAAATAGACATTCATGATGACCAGATGTATACTACTGATGGGCTTTGTGTGTACATATCGATACATTATTATCATTTGTGTCAGTAAACATCCTTCAGTTTATTCAGGTTTGGTTGAAGAAGATTCAGTTTTAAGTAATTTCTCAAGTTGTGGGAATGGATCTTTTCAAAGGTCTGATATAGTAACTACACTGAACAACAATATAAAAGCAACACTTTTGTTTTTGCTCCCAGTTTTCACGAGCTGAACTCAAAGATTTAAAACATTGTCTATATACACAAAATAACAATTTCTCTCAAATATTGTCCACAAATCTTTCTAAATCTGTGATAGTGAGCATAACTAATCCATCCCACCTCGCAGGTGTGGCATGTCAAGATGCTGATTAGACAGCATGGTTATTGCACAGGTGTGCCTTAGGCTGGCCACAATAAAAGACCACTCTGAAATGTGCTGTTTTGTTTCTTTGGGGGGGTCTGAAAACCAGTCGGTATCTGGTGTGGCCATCATTTGCCTCACGCAGTGCAACACAATCTTCGCATAGAGTTGGTCAGGTTGTTGACTGCGGCCTGTGAAATGTTGGTCCACTCCTCTTGGAGTGTGTTTTTGTTCAGTGTAGTTCTCAGGCTACAGTTGTGCTCATCCTTAGCCTGTACAGGTCTCTGAGCATTACTGTGAAGCTCTGTGACCTGATCCTCTACCTGCTTTGAATGCAGCTTATTTCCTTTACATGCTTTGTTTTGCTGTTTTCTGATCTCTCTGACTTCTTTCCAAAGCTCTCCTTGTGGCAGGGAACTAACTCTGGCTTCTCTGATCCAGGATGCAATCCATGTTTGTTTTCAAGCCTTTACGTAAAATGTACTGACCTCTTTGTTTTACTGTGTTTTTGTTTGTTTGTTTGTTTTCCTAACCCGTCCTCCCATGGCGACAGAATGATACAAATAGGAAACACTATATTAGGAGTAACAGGCCTGCGGTCAGTCTCGTGGACGCTTGTGATGTTAAGCCTCAGCCTGTTGACTCCTGGGTCTAAGTGCATGCATGGTAGGTCCCTGAAAAATCAAAAGTACAACCCTGCACTTTATAGGTTTGATTCTTGCATCATTTTCAGCTGTCTTAGTCAATAATTTCATCCTTTTTCCCCTCCTCACCATCACATTGCATCATGTAGATCCTCATGTACTGCCCACTGAAACAGATCCCAGATCAGCTGAAAAAAACTTTTATGATTTTGTATGTAGAGATCCATTGGGCAAAAAGAACCCCCTAACATATTTTCCAAAATTTCAAACTTGCAGTGCAACACAGCAAGCATTCAGCTTGTAAACACATAACGAGACTTCTCCTCTCTGTATCACTCATGGAGCATTGACAGAATTTGTTCTCTGTTTACAATTCGACTCCGCCTCCTTCATTGAAATGTACGCCCAACTCCTCACTCTCTGCTTCCCCCGACAACCTTTGCTGGAATGGGTTCGCAAATGATAGAGGGGAGTCATTCTCTTTCTAAAGAGATGCTCCAGGGACTCAGGTGGCCCTTAATGAAATCCTCCTGCGACAAAGAGAAAGATATGCACAGGAAGCACTGCTGTCTGCATTCTTAAAATATGTTTCTGGGGTAAAACATTTAAAGTATTGCAGAATGAGTTTCTCAAGGTTGCTAGCTGATCAGGGTTAGCCTCTGTTTCCCTCATTGTTTTGTCATCAGCATGCTTCTCTTCTTGCCTCCCCTGCTCTTCCTACTCCTGTTTTCCTGATTTCCACCCTCTTATCCAAGTCATCTTTGTTAGTGGTCATCCATTCAGTTTTCTGTTTACTTCAAAACACGCTCTCTAATTTAAGTCAGATGATTTTCATTGGGCTGTCATTGTACCTTACATGGTAACTCTTTAAGTAAAAGTAGTTGTATTTTGGTTCTCTAGTTAAAAAAAAAAAACTACAGGTAGCTGCAGGTAAGTTGTGTTCATGCAGGATTTCATCAAGCACATCAAGCATATGTTTAGCCATTTTTTGCATTCCACTGCAACCCATGTGCACTGTTGGGGCTGAAGCAATAACAGGAATGACTTTTAAAGGGCATATATCAACATTTCAATGGTGATTGGGCTTATACAGGTCCTTCTCAAAATATTAGCATATTGTGATAAAGTTCATTATTTTCCATAATGTCATGATGAAAATTTAACATTCATATATTTTAGATTCATTGCACACTAACTGAAATATTTCAGG